>CAJNDV010006758.1:10069-38179 GCA_905221635.1 Symbiodinium sp. CCMP2456 | reverse complement strand
CCTAAAGAGTAGGATCCCTATTATAAGGAACCCCCCCCAAAATAAGGTACCGTGACCCTAAACCCTAAACCCTAAACCCTAAACCCTAGACCCTAAACCCTAAACCCTAAACCCTAAACCCTTTCCCCTAAACCGTTAGTACCCCTTGTTGTCGTTGCCTTCCATATCCTTCTCGTCCTCTTCATAGAAGCTCTCGTCCGAGGGCCAGGCTGGGTAGCGGGGACGTCTGAAAAGTGTCGGAGTTTATCTAATCTATCTAGAGTTTAGGGTTTAGGGTTTAGGGTTTAGGGTTTAGGGTTTAGGGTTTAGAGTTTAGGGTTTAGGGTTTAGGAGTTTATCTATCTGTCCTCCTTTCTAAGCTGGCTATCTGTCTACTAATCTATCTGCTCTATCTAAGCTATCTAGAGTTTAGGGTTTAGGGTTTAGGGTTTAGGGTTTAGGGCTTAGGAGTTTATCTATCTGTCCTCCTTTCTAAGCTGGCTATCTGTCTACTAATCTATCTACTCTATCTAAGCTATCTAGAGTTTAGGGTTTAGGGTTTAGGGTTTAGAGTTTAGGGTTTAGGGTTTAGGAGTTTATCTATCCGTCCTCCTTTCTAAGCTGGCTATGTGTCTACGAATCTATCTACTCTATCTAATCTATCTAGAGTTTAGGGTTTAGCGTTTAGGGTCTAGGGTCTGTCTAATCTACCTACCTACCTACCTACCTACCTACCTACCTATCTGTCTATCTATCTATCTATCTATCTATCTAGAACTAGACAACTAGATAGCTAGATAGCCAGCTAGATAGGTAGATTAGCTAGATGGATAGATAGATAGATAGATAGATACATAGATAGACAGATAGATGGATAGATAGACAGATAGATAGACAAACAGACAGACAGATAGATGGGCAGACAGACATGATAAATGGATAGGTAGACAGATAAACAGATAGATCGGTCGATAGATAGATAGATGGGAACACACGGCCCCTACGAGGGTGCCGCCCGAGCAGACCAGGTAAGGAAGGGAGAGAACTCATAAGGCAGCCTAGCAGCCATACCTTCTCACTCGAACTATGAAGAAGGTATCCCGCGGCTGGTGCACATCAACTTGACTTGAGGATGTCGCACACGCAGACTGAGCAGCCTTTGGTGTAGCACAGGTGCTTTAACAACTAGAATAAGGCTTCTTTAAGGGTTCGGTTAAAGGCTAAGGCGTTCCTTAGGAGCGATTGCGACAAGGATTCAGTTTAGGTGCTTTGATGATTAAAGTAATTAGGGCTTCAGGGCCTAATGTACGTGGTACAAGTATCAGAAACCCTACGAGGAATGGGCTGGAATGCTACTCAAGCTCCTATAGTCAGGCTCAGGGCTCCGTAACGTACGGAGATAGGGGCGCCTTAAAGGTTCCTGTGAGAGTTCCTTAAGCGATCCCTGCAAGGGTTTCCGAGGTGAATTTGAGCTTACTTGGCTACTTGTTCAATTAGTCTTCTCAGAACCCCAGAAGGATCTGAAAAGTAGAACCCCTAATTTGGTACCTTACACTACTAAAGGTGTTGGTGTCTAGGAAGCCCTTCAAGGGATCTACTTTCTGGGTCCTTTTGGCGTATGGGCTGTTGCAACCGCCACCACCACCACCACCACCACCACCACCACCACCACCACCACCACCACGACCACCATTACCACCACCACCACCACCTCAACAGCAACTGCTCCTACTCCACTCCTACTCTGACACAAGATTGCTACTACCACTGTAACTATTCTCAGGTTTGGGGTTTAGCCTTAGGGTTTATGCAATATTACGCCCCCTATATTGCATGCCAGCACTCGTAGCTACGGTCCTGGGTCTAGGGCTACCCACCGAGGTCCGCGCCGAACCAGTGTAGGAAGACCCCCAGCACGCACTCGTAGAGGATCAGGGAGGAGTAGAACATGTAGAACCTGAAGGAAGGATTCTGGACTTACGGTTTTGTAGAACTTTTTAGGTTGGGATTTGAAGTTCAGGGTAGAGGAGGAAAACAAAATACAGAACATCATGGCTCTCTACGGTAGAAGCCTTAAAAGTCGGAAAAAAGACAAAGGATGCTAGATTTTCCCACTGTTCTGGGTGTAGGGCTAGGGCATGCTAGTGCTCCAACCTTTTGGCTTCCATTGTAACACCGTGGTGCTACAGCAAAGTAACTCGTCTTGGTAGATGCCGTAGGTGGAGGAGGAGGGGGATGGGGATGAGGAGGAGGGGGAGGAACAGTGGGCTTTTGATCCCTCGTGACCCTGAAAGCCCAAATCCCCCAACATCCTGTACAACTCGAAACTTACACACAGTATTTCAACTGATACGTTCAGCTTGCCAGCTGAGTGGCTCGGAATCTTTGAAGCCTCGGCAGTGAAGCTCGAGTTTGCTTTCAGGGTTGTTTTATGTGAAGGGCACTTTGTGAAAATAGGGTGATCGGCTAGGTTCGACAGTAAGCCCTTCAAAAACCGGCCTGCCCGATTCCCTTTATTCCTGGTTCTAAAAACAACTGCGCTTCAGGGCCTACCCACTAAAACCCTAAACTCAAAACCCCCTAAACTCTAAACCCTCCCTAAACCCTCCATCAACTTTACCCTAAGCCCCCTAAACACGAAACCCTCCCTAGACCTCCCTAAACCCTAAACCGCTAGTCGCATGGCGCCTTCCATAAGACTCAGAAAGCCTCGGGCTAGGGTTTAGGGTTTAGGGTTTAGGGTTTAGGGTTTAGGGTTTAGGGTTTAGGGCTACGCCTCTCCGATTTCGCAAAAACTTCGTCAGTCTGCAAGGATCTTAGGCTGTAGGATCTTAGGGTTTAGGGTTACAGGAGTTTAGGAGTTTAGGGGTTTAGGGGTTTAGGGTTTATAGGGTTTAGGGTTTGGGGTCGAGGGGTTCAGGGTTTAGGGGTTTAGGGTTTGGGGGTTTAGGGTTTAGGGGTTTAGGGTTTAGGGTTTGGGGTTTGGGGGTTTAGGGTTTAAGATTTGGGGTTGGGGATTGAACTGCTATTTAGTCCGACTTGGTGGCACAGCTACGTATTCTGACATTGTGGCACGGCAGCAACTTAAGCTGGTTTCAGGCGGGGCACAAGAGCCGGCGGCCAGCGCTATGATGGCCCCAAAATACTTAATAGGGATCTTGGGGGCAGCATAATGCTAGTAATAATACTGGTAGTGATAATAGCAACAATAATAAACATAATAATAGAGATAGCAAAAAATATTAATAGCAAAAAGAATCAGAGTAATAGTCATAGCCATCACCGTCATCTTAATAACTATAATCATAGTAACAGGAATAGAAGAAGAGAAGTTCTAATAACACTAGCAAAAATGCGTCTTTTTCAAACAGTAGTGGAAATAAGAAAGGTACTATCTATCGGACCTCTTGGGTGTGTAACTCTGAACCCCGACGACCTGCATCCGAATTCCTCCTAAACCCCCAGATCCCTGCCGAAGCCCTAATAATTTCGGTTTAGGGTTTGGGATTCTATAGGGTTCAGGGTTTAGGGTTTAGGGTTTAGGGTTTAGGATTCTATAGGGTTTCGGTTTAGGGTTTAGGATTCTATAGGGTTTAGGGTGTTAGATCCGAGTGCACGTCGGGAGTGGACAAAAGGACTTTGCAACCACGCAGCTCACCAGCTGCCGGATGAAGGGCACTGTCGCAATCAGGTTTTGAAGCAACCTGAGCGCATCTTTCTAAGGTTGTATCCATGGGCCCCTAACATGGGCCCTTAAGGGATTCTAGGGTCCCTTAAGGGTATATATATATATATATATAGGGTATATAGTAGGTATATTAGGGTCCCAGGGTTAAGGGACCATACTAGGGGCCCATGGGTTCTACCTTAGAATCTTGCGCGTTTCTCACGGGCCTCAAAAGGTGGGTTGAAGGTGGGTAGGATGAGGGATCCCGTACATACTGCTGATGGTATAAATCCCTTTAGGACCCTAAACTATTGGAATTATTGTATATTCCGTATTATAAGGTAATGCAGGATTTATATCATCAACCGTAGCGTTGAGTCGGTTTTGGGCTCCTGTAATTATAGGAAAATGGGCCCCCAAACCCTATTCTAATTATTAAGGCCCCTATAGTAGGATGAGGGATCCCGTACACAGGAGGTCTTCTTTGGGGATCATCCCACCGACATTCACCCATCCTTATTATATAGGAGACACATGAGTTCCCATAACGTCAAGATGACGATCCTAAGGGCCTTAATAATCAGAGCAGGGTTTTGGGTTATACGATAAAGGGTTTTTTGCAGGGTTCTATAAGGGCTACTGTAAGGTTTGGGGTTTAGGCTTAGGGGCCTTAATACTTAGAACAGGGTTTTGGGGGGATCTTATACTATAATTCCAATAAGGAGCCCCCAAAATAATATAGGTAACTATTAAGGCCCCTATAGTAATGCCAAACCCCTTATACAATATCCATAAGCACCGTTCTTCCTATGAGCGACATCAATCTGAACCCCTAAACCCGTACAAAAAACAATGAGCATGGTGATAAACCCATAGTAAACCCAAGAGCCCCAAGTGCCCTACCGGCCTGAATCCTGCTAGAAGCCCTCAGAAAGCTATAGACCCTGACAGTAGAACCCGAGGGTGTTTTGGGCTTGTTTGAAGCTGAGGGCTTGTTTAGGGGTTCTTTTTTGTTTTGTTTTGTAAGTGCAATGGGCGCCCTTTTCTGCAGGATGCTCTTGTTTAAGGGTTGGCCTTTACTTTAAGAACCCAAAACCCACTTTTTTGTAGGTTCTTATTATAAACCCTAATATGGGATTTATAGGGACCCTACATAAAAGCAGGTTTTGGGCTCTTAAGGTAGGCTTTTGGGTTTCGGGTTTAGGACCACGTAGCCACCCCCAACTCCTCTTCTTGCGTGTGTGCAGCCCGGGAAGTGACCGGTTCACGGTCTGCAGGACGTAAACGCAGCCCTGGCCACTTGCAGGCTCAGGGGTTTAGGGTTTAGGGTTCACTTAAAGGATTAGGGGACCTGGTGAGTTAAGTAGATAGAATTGGGGGATGTACGTGTCCTACCCTGAACTCTCCTGATAAAATCGAAACTTTTCGTGTCATCTCCTGGCTTCGCTCAAAGGTTTCTTTTAATAGTTCGGTTGCTGTCGAGGTTATACAAGGCGCAAAGGCCAGGGAGGTGAAGCTTTGAAAGAAGCGATCGGCGTTTCGAGGTTTAGGGCTTTGGGGTGTAGAACCTCTTAAAGAAAAGGCAAAGACTAAACCCTAAACCCTAAACCCTAAACCCCTAAACCCTAAACCCCTAAACCCTAAACCCTAAACCCTAAACCCTAAACCCGATGCCTGCCGGTTCGGGGATTGCTGCAGGCACGACTTCTTCAATCGCGATGGCTCAAGGACAACTGGCTGAATCAAGAATCCCCAAAGGGTCTCAAGTACCTTTACAGTAAAATGTAGGGTTTCTATGTTAGGAATCATTATGATGATTTGAGAAAGTATCCCCCCAACCCTAAACCCTAAACCCTAAACCCTAAACCCTAAACCATAACAGTACCTAGGATTCTTTGGGAAGTTCGAACATCGAAGGTTCCCGGTCTAGCAGTTAGCGAAGTATCAAGGCCTGCCGACGAGACACGCTCGCTGTTTGCTCCAGGGTTTAGGGTTTAGGGGTTTAGGGGTTTAGGGGTTTAGGGGTTTAGGGGTTTAGAGGTTTAGGGGTTTAGGGCTTTAGGGTTTAGGGTTTAGGGTTGCTCCTACTTTCACACTCGGCGGTGTGTTCGAGTTCAACCTGAATGCTGCAGCCTTGCTTAAACCCCTTAACCCTACACTTAATCTATCTTCGAACCGTCCTACTTACGGGATCAGGAACACAAGCAAACAGGATTCAGTTGGATTTTTAATCAAATTACACTTAAAATCATCCTTCTTTTGGCTGTACTTACCTCGAAACAGAACCCTAACCCCAAAACGCTGTTTTCCCCGTAACCCTGGAGACAAAGCCCTATAACATAGAGACCTTACTACTTGGAATAGGGTTTTGGTGTCCTTTATAGTAGAATCATAACAAGGAGCCCCCGCCAAAACAGTATCAGTAATTACTGAGGCCCCTATATTAACCTAAACCCTAAACCCCTAAACCCAAAAAACCTAAACCCAAACCCCTAAACCCTCAAGCCTAAGCCTTAAAACCCCTAAACCCTCAAGCCTAAGCCTTAAAACCCCATGCCCCGACCCGCTTGATGGCCCGCCTTCTGGAAGTATGCCAGCGACAAGAGCCTCAATCCACAGAGCTCTGCTGGTTCCCTGTTGGGGCTTTCTGGGTAGTTCTCTAAATCAGGGTCCCTGTCTAGATCCCCAATACAGTACGGCACCCTTATGAAAGGACCCCCAAACGGGACCCTAATTTTGAAAACTACCCATATGAAAAATGATCATTTTTAATCCTTATTGGGTTTTATTACAACAAAATGGTAAAATTGTAGCCAACAAGGACCCAGTTTGGGTGTGCATCTGTTTGCCGTTTTTTAGTGGGAGCGTTTAGGGTTGAGGGTTGATGCCTCTGAAGGTTCGTGTGTGGGTTCTATAAACGGAGCTGTGGGGATTTGGTGAGGTTTCTTGAAGCTTGTAGGGTCTAGGGTTTAGGGTTTAGGGTTTAGGGTTTTATAGGTGATCTAGGCCCACCATGGGCGTTTTGGGATGTAGGTGTTATATCCAGCCCATTAAGTTTCAGGTTCACTCATTTTAGGTTTTAGTGTTTGGGCGCGTCGGTGACCCTAAACCCTAAACCCAACCCTGAAGTCTGCGGTATCCGCCCAACAAAATCCAAAAAAACGCGGCTCCCGCTGTGGCGCGGTGCAGACCGTCCACATTTTACCTAGTTCATGGTTGGGGTAGTATTAAAAATTTGAATGTATATTCCTTATTGGGTTTAAGTACCCTTAAAAATGTAAAATGTTACCCAACTATGACAAAGTTACCCCATAATTCTCATCCCTAGGCTCCAGGGGCTTCCTGAAAGAGGCAGTGGCGGGAGCGGAAAAAGGGGCATGAACAATCAGAGTCGGGTTGGGGAGGGGGGGGGGGGCATATTATATTATGGTTAGACTAAGGAACCCTCAGGAATAATACAGGTAATCATTAAGGCTTCTAGAGTATACGAACTATCCTACTTCTGACCAACTTTGTCTCCTAATCTAGGGACCTGATCACGGGGTTGGCAGGATACTAGGATCCAGAAAAAGCACCGCAATAAAGACCCAGGGTTTCTGAATCAGGCTACTTATACTGTTTATAGTATAAATCCTGCAGCACCTTAAGGACCCAAAACTATGGGAATTTCGGTACATTCCTTATTATGGGTAGTGCAGGATTCCTAAATCCTCCGACGCCCTTCGGCCAAGGAGTTCAACAAAAACAGGGTATACACAGAGACCCCGCCAGTTTCCAAAATGAGACATCCGTTGGCTGGACACCCTGTTGGAGATTGGGGTTCAGGGTTTAGGGTTTAGGGTTTAGGGTCTATGGTTTAGGGTTTGGGGTCTAGGGTCTAGGGTCTAGGGTTTGGGGTTTTGGGTTTGGGGTTTATGGTTTAGGGCTCGGTGGCCTGGTTCTGTCGATCGTACTAAGAAGTCCCGTGCAATCCGACATTGAGCCTGTCATCGTTCGAAAGCGCATGGATTTGGGGGATTAGGGTTTAGGGTCCGGGTTTCGGGTTTAAGGCTTTCTACCAACCCTTTCCACACAAACTCACAACAGAATTGTGCACCACCCTCCGGCTCATCGTATAACTACGATGAGGACTACTTCCCAAAACTACCCCAGCTTTCAGCACAGGAACAGCTTCACGGTCAAGAACTTCAGAAGGGGTCCGTAACCTGCGTGGGCCGATCTGGTACTTGCAGAGACTAGGGAACCATCATACAGATCCCAAAGAATTATATAGTAACATAGCAACGATCTTGTGTGAAGCCTTTGTAACGACGAAAGGCCTCAAGTTCTACCAGAACTGCTGAATTTCGAGCACTGAGTTTCACTTTGGGGGCTTTACTCCTCGAGTCGTGAACTAAACCCCTAAACCCTAAACCCTAAACTCTAAACCCTAAACCCTAAACCCGGTGAACCCCGAAAGCCCCCAAGGGGCTTAGGGTTCGGGGTGCGCGATTCAGAGTTATGGTTCGGACCTCGTTGCCGTTGCCATGCAAGAAGCTCTTGCCCACGACCACTCTCACGCTGGGCGGCTGCTCTTGTCCTGCGACCACTTGCAAGTCCAACCATGACTCTTTGCCCTCCGGGGCATCGACTGCGCTGCTGAGCCGTGCCTTCGGGAAGACCACTTTGCCGTCCTTGAGCAGCTGGAAGGAACCGATCTGCCATTGGTGGCACAAGCGGCCAAAGGGCACTGCATCCAGCCAGGGGATGCCCTTCTTCACGAAGATTTCAGCCACGACCTCCCCCGACAGAGCCGGCAGCTTGCACTGGATGTGCGAGGCTCCCTTCGGTGCAGGATCTGGCACAAGGCTCTTCAAGGAGACAGCTTGGATGGTAGGGGGCACCACTTGAGGCAGGCGCATCATTCGCAAGGTGCTGCACAAGTCCTGGTGAATGTGGCCCAGTTTCTGCGGCAAGTTCAACAGCACCGCAGCCTGTTCCTCGAGGCTTTCCTCCTGGTTGGCACGCTGCAATTCGTGAATGAGGGCTCGCAGGGCCGTGCACTGGTCGTACGAAGCTGCCTCGCAAGTAAGCATCAGAGTAACGCTCACAAACTCTCACAAACATTGACTGAAAATGGTGCAAATGGTCAGCATGAAGACGTGCCTCGACGGGATGCATCTTGGCGAGCGTATCCGGGGACAACGACATGTGGTGGAAGTGCGGGTGAGAGAAGCGAGACACTAAAAAAAACTCAAGAAAACTGCGGCATCGTGCAAATCCTAGCAGCCTACGCAAGTGAGCCAAACCTCAAACGTGCCTTTTGGGCCCTTTTTTACTTTCGCTCTGGTCATCGCTCCGGTCATTGTTGCATGTTTAAAGACGGATGTTTGGCCCGTTGTTGCCGGAGGAGGTGCATCACGAAGTTGCTGCGCTGGCTTACCACCCGCATGCGGTCGACGATGCTGCGGCCGCTGCATGGCACTGGTGGCTGGTCGTGGAGTTGCCCGCGGCGGCCATCGGCTTCGAGACTATTTGGATCTGGCAACATACTTAGCAAGTCGGGTTGATGGCTGGCGGGGCAAGCGGCGAGAGCAGTTCCAGCGCTTTGAGGGGCTGGTGCGCTTGGGCTTGCGTGCTGGGCGCATATGGCTGCTGCCAGTTTCACTGCACTCGATCGATCGACTCTCTTCAAGCTGATGTCCAGACGTGCTGTGGCACGCAGCGGTTGTCAGCGGCGGGCTGAAGTGGACGTCGGATGCCCTCGCCTAAACCTCGGTCAGGCCCGCCCGCCCCAGGCCGCCGAGCCCACTCCCCTCATACCGCGGCGAGGCACTTTTTTTGTAAATCTGGATCCCGGTCTGGATTTCGGCGACCGCATCTGTACTGGCAGAGTGTCTGAAAAAGCAAACACTCTGTGACGGAGTCTTATGTACAAAATGAGCATTGTCCTCAAAGTGAACTGCTCCCAGGCGAGATTTGACGGGACGTCTCACCGGTGCGAGCGACGAAGGGGCGGGCCTCTTTCGTCGCCGTGTGCCACTCTCATGTAGCAATCCAAGATGTTGCGCATCGCGTTGATGTCCCTGTGCCAGAAGAGGGGCACGCCTCCTCCACGGCCACCAAGCAGCTCGTGGCTTCTTCGCAAAACAAGGCAACATGTATGAAGGTAACCCGAGAGCCCTACGCAAGAACTAGTCGTTCTGCTTCGTGCATCCCGATGTCGTGCCCATGCAGTGCACACGACACCTGCGACAAGTTCGTGAAGGGAAGCAGCACAAAGAGGCATGAAGAAAAGCGAGTTTGGCCTTGTAGTCGCTGCTCCCTGCAGGCCCAATGGTATGTACAATGAATCCCATGCGTTCGCCCGAAAGAATTGCTGGAAATTTGCTTGAGATCGAAATGAGCTCTGGAAAAATTGCATACTGACGATTTGAACTGATGAATTGCTTGCTCTCTGTATTCCCTGAGAATTATCGAGAACTACCGAAAGCTGCACAAGCGTCGCAGGAGCTTTTTTCCGT
Source organism: Symbiodinium sp. CCMP2456 (assembly GCA_905221635.1). Taxonomy (NCBI): domain Eukaryota; class Dinophyceae; order Suessiales; family Symbiodiniaceae; genus Symbiodinium; species Symbiodinium sp. CCMP2456. The sequence continues at coordinate 28,030 of CAJNDV010006758.1, read as the reverse complement.
CCCATGACGTGCTATGCTAGTGTGCAGCTCGGAGATGGACTGTCAGCAGGTCATCCCAAAATTCGCTTTTGGCCTTGTCGTCATAGAGTCGTGCATGTTCGTGTGCTTCGGAGAGCATCACCCAGACATCTTGGACGTATGCACGGCGATTCAAACCAGGCGCAGCGTGCTTGCTCAGCAGCAGCACATGCTGCACCAGGCGGCTGATGTAGTCGCAGACCAGCTCGGGCTCGATGATGTCCTTGTATTCGAGCTTTTCAACCCATCCTAGAGCTTCACGGTCGCTGTACCTTATGCTATCGCTGCGGCGTGGCCGCTTCTTCCACGGCCACCTCGTACCCCAGTCATCTCGACTTGCAGGGCTGCGTCGCATGTTTGCATGACTCAAACACTGGGAAAGCACGGAAAGCGCGCTGAGCCCATAACGCTATCGATGAAGCTAGATTTACATGCATGTTGCCTTTGCCATCGAAAACACATTTGCTGCCACAACAGAGTCATGCTCATTTTCAGGCAGATTTTTTCTTTGTCGTCTTCAGATTGGCCTTGGCGCGGCTGCGCAGTGGTATGTCCCCTCGCAGGGACCGGCTCGTACTGGAAGTTCTGCAGAGACCTGAGCGAGACCCCGAGGAAACCCACTATACTCTGAAGTGAAGGCTGCACTGTAAGGTCACCGGCCAAGTATAGACAGGAACGAGGTCATGTTGTACCTGGCCAGCTACCAGCAGAGAATGAGACAGCAAGGCCAAGCAAAGGAGGCCGGTCATTCTTTGTCTCAGCACGGATGTCTTCACTGCTGACTGCCGCGCTCAGCAAAGCTATGATCTTGTCATGCTAGGACCCCCGGGGGCTGAGCCTGACTCGGCTGCCAGTTGGGGCTTCTAGACAAGCCTGTGCCGTGTCAGACCAGGTCTCACTCGTCTCGACCTCGCCTGAGCACATGTGTGGTTGCATGAGGTTTGCACGGACCCCGTGAGTGTGCTGCGCCTGACTACTGCATGAATACCGGAAGTGAGTCCCACACTTGTTGTTGCTTTTCGCTTTGGATTTGGGCTTCGGCTTGGGGTGCGCCGATGCTGAGGTGATGGAAGTCGGTGTTCGTGCTGGGCTCGGTGGCAGTGGTGATGCGATCGGCGTGGTCGAGGATCCCATCGTGGCAGATGGCGAAGGTGCCGGCAGGGAGGGCGTCAAAGAGGACGTGGGCGTCGTAGTGGTCAATGTCTCCCTGGTGGGTGTCCCTCCTGCCTCTGCCTTCCTGTCGAGCTCGGCCAGGAATGCATCGAGGTTCATGCCATTAGTGGCCGCCGTAATCTCCTCGGCCGTTTCTGCGAAGCTTGGATCCGCCGAGTCCCCGCACCATATGACATTGGGGTGCAGCTGATCTGCTGGGGTGAGCGCCCTCACAGTGACCACGGCTCCGCCTGTCAGCTCTGTCTCCCAACCAAACGGGATATGAGTATAAGAACCGGGCCGTTGACATTGATTGCTGCAGCAACCGCGGTGGAGATCCGCCAAGAGGCTTCTTGAAGAACCTGGATTGGTTGCTGCGGGGGTGGTCCTCGCGGCATGCCCTCGGTTGGTAGCGGAGCACTAGGTTCATTGTCCGATTCGGTCAGGAAGGCCCCGGAGAGGTGCGGCGAGTCATCACCCGAGGCAGCCATATTCTCTCGTGCTGGTGCCCGCTGGCTACATCCGACTGATTGGGCCTGCAGATGTCCGCCAATTGCAATGGAGTGCGACTGTGATTCCTGAAAACAGTGAGGCAGGTCGCTGTGCACTATAGGACAAGTCTGCAAGGGGCACCAAACTGGAAGTGCAGGAAGTCGCCGAACCGCTTGGTGAGGGAGGGCCCCGCCGTTCCAGTTACAGTAACTAAGGCGCATCCCAGCAACCAGCCTGTGGCTGCTCAGATGAGCAACATGAAGAGGCAGCGATGCATTGATCTCAGCTGCTTCCCTATACATGAGGTGCCTCGGGCAAGTCGACAGGCACCTTGGTGTGTTCGGCGGAGGTCCTGGAGGAGGTCCTGGGGGAGCTTGAGGATGAGGTGTCACATGACGTGAATTTCAAAGCACAGGCTGCCTCGTCTTCGGACTTGGTCTGGTGCGACCACAGCTGCTTCGCCTGCGCAAGGTCCTGCCATCGCCATTTCTCTCTCTCCCTCCGTCTCTCTCTCTCTCTCTCTCTCTCTTTTTTTTTCTCTCTCTCTCTCTCTCTCTCTCTGTCTTTCTCTCTCTCTCTCTCTATCCCTTTCCCTGTCTTCCGTTCTGTCTCTCTCCCTTCCCTCCCTTTGTCTGGACCAGTGGTTGCTCCTCTTCGGAAACCTGAAGCTCTTCTCGAAGAGACTGAGCGTGTGGCTGCTCCTGACGAAGTCTGGCTTCGTTCCTCTCCGCCTGCAGCGACTAGCCTAATTCGATAGTCTTCGAACGAGGTTTCGTTATTGCTTAGACGGCCTTGTCGAACCACAGACGAATTGATATGTTCCGCTCCTGATGGTTGATTGGATGACTGGCAATTTGGTGCTGGAAGCGTGTTTGCTTTCCTGCTCTGTGAGTGGTATGCCCAACGCAATGGTCTGTAACTAGCAGCGGTGACCAGGATTGGCCTTCGTTACTCGAAACTGTCGCACTTGTACAAAACAACGGCGGGCGGCGTTCGCGTCCTTATTTGCGAGCTCATATGTTCTCAGTCTTGCGTGGTACTACCGCAATGTGAAATCGTGCAACTGTTCCTTGCATGGTTGCAGCTGAGAGGCTTTCGGATGCTCGAATGTTGCATGTGGATGTAGATACATCCATTCGGCGGGCGCAAAGTTTAAGTAAACCAAGATGCAATAGAAGCTCATCCTGACAAAGAAAGCAGCGAGGTGTGTGTGGTACGTGTGCGATAGAGTCGCAGGAAGGCAGTGCTTGTTCGCTCTCATGCTTGCGACGGAAAGCGCGCGCTCTGCACCTTTGTCACTGGTAGACAGAGCAGGCTTCGGTTCCCGGGCAGCTGTGGAGCAGCGGCACCTGACGGCTCTAGGTATAGCTCAACATTGACGAACCTAAACTTGGGTGTGAATTATCAAGCACCTTATCCACGGCGGTCATCAGCGGACTCCGTGTACCAGACATCCGGAGTGCAACCTGTGGCTCGATAATGAACTGGCCACTAACCAACGACAGAGCTCCGCACGCTGTCGGACTTTTCTTTGTTCTTTCTAGCCCGGTCCTGTACACAGGTGTTTGCTGTCGATCATCGCGCGCATCCATGAACCTTAGCTCTTGCGACACGAATACCCAACCAAAGAACATGTGCGAGTCTCCTTTGTTTGGATAGTGGCCTGACTTCAACCAAACCCTCAACCAAAACTTCGGGCTGAAAAAATAACGCGCTCTCAGCTGAGTGACTGGCGCAAAGGTGTAGCTGCGGCGACCGGGCTAGGATACTGTTAGCCGACAACACGCATGACATGCCGAAATGCAATGTGCTAAGCAATGTTCTTGTGAACTCTGAAACATGACAAAGGCTAGATTCGTTGAGAGCTTTTACTGGCCAAAACCTCCCGGAAGCTCGTCGATCAGAGATGGTCTCGTGCTTGCTTGAAAGAAACTGATAGCTCTGCTGGTCTACAAAAAAGACCTCACTGGCTCTACAAGCTGGGCGTGTCATCAGTAGATGCGTGGTAGTCAGTCAAACGTACCCGTGAGCAATGGCAGAGCAGATGTCCTTGTAAGCTTTCTTGTTCCAAGGAGCTTTGTGGTCGCCCTCGATGACTGGAATGGTGACGTATGCCTCGTTGTACACAGTTTTGGCCATCTCGTCACCGTCGGAAGAAATCAAGACGTGGAGTATGTAGGTCTGTGTGAGACTGTCCTTGCGAAACTCCCGCATCTTGCGCCTGCCAATCTTGGATTCCGTCATCTGACGGAAGCGTCTCAAGAGGTTCTTTGCCACAGGACCTTCTGGATTCCGAACCACCAAGTCTCTCAGCGACACATCATCGATCTCGCGCATCATCACGGTTTCGAGCTCGCAAAAGTCATACAAAGGAACTGTGCCATTTCTTGGCTTGTAATTGTTGACGCCCGAGCAGCCTTTGCTGACCATGATCTTGACCGTCGTCAATGAGAGGTCATCGCGAGGTACCGCTTGGATATCCATCTGGTCTTGGTCTTCTGGAACCCATTTGTTTAGCCGCGGCTGAGGGAACAATACCTCGCTGCCAATCACTAAGTTGAAGCTGTTCCACAGGGTGTACCGGCGGATCGCGCCGAAGGGCACCGCATCCACCCAGGGCATCTTCTTGTGTGCGTAGAAGTAGCCCAATCCTTCACCCGACATAGCTACCATGTTGCAGCGCACATGGGTCCTCGATCTTGAAGGCGTTTAGGGTTTAGGGTTTAGGGTTCAGGGTTCAGGGTTCAGGGTTTAGGGTTTAGGGTTTAGGGCCAAGTTTAGGGTTTAGGGTTCAGGGTTCAGGGTTCAGGGTTCAGGGTTTAGGGTTTAGGGCTTACTCCGACAAAGACCAGAACAGCCGCCAAATGCATGGTCGGGACTGGGACTGGGACTGAAACCCCATAACAAGGGATTATTCGAAACGCGTTCTGGATAAAACGTTGGCTTGAGTAAAAAGTCGAAAGAAATCTGCAACGAACCCGAATATAGGGGCCCTCATAATTAGAATAGGGTTTTGGGGTACAACCTACTATCTACTATCATAATAATGATAAAGAGCCCCCGAAATAGCATAGGTAATGATTTCGGCCCCTTTGTTACACCATGAGTCGCAATCTCCAATTCCTAGATCCTGAGCCCAACACGGGCTGTTAGGGTTGAGCGCTTACGGTTGTGAAAGCTTCAGATGGAGATCCTAAATCCTAAACCCTAAACCCTAAAACCCTAAACTCTTAAACCCTAAACCCCTAAACCCCTAAACTCCTAAACCCCTAAACCCCTAGACCCTGAACTCAAAAAACGGCAGTCGCCACACGAGGGCCTTCGAAGAAAGCATGGAATTCCATCTCCTTTGGCTTCCCAGGCGGGGGCTTGTCTACTATGGAGTCTTATGGCTAGTCTAGGAGTTTTTGGGTTGTAGTTTTTTGGGGCTCTTAAAAGTATGTATGAGAAAGTACCTCTGTAAGAACCATGAATGGAATCTGAAGGTTTCCCAAAGTGCCACCTAGGTTGAGGGTTTGGGGGTTGCGGTGCAGAGTTTAAGGTTTCGATGTTTAGAGGCTTGGGGTTCGGGTTTGGGGCTTCGGGCTATGTTTGAGGTCTAGGGGTTAGGGCTTGGGCTTTGGAGTAAGGGTTTAGGGCTTATAGGCCTTTGGGGGTTAAGGTCCGTAGGGGCAGGGTTCTTTCGAGGTCGATACACTCAGGGCTTGTTGGGGTGTAGGGGTTTGGGGCGCAAGTTGGGAGAAGGGTGGGAGGGGAGTTTAAACGCTTCGGATGCAGGTTGCTTTAGGCCTGTGGTACAGGACCTGATTTTTGAAGGCTTCGGCTTCGACGCATACCAGACGTCCAAAGCGAAGGAACCAGTCTTTTCTGAAGGATTTATAAGTAAAGATGTGCATCTTAGGGTGCCTGTATTTAATGAATCTATAAATGCCCGAATTGAGGCCTCCTTGCTGAAGCCCAACACCGACATCCCAAAAAGAGCCCGGTAGTCCAACCCTAAACCCTGAACCCATCCCTTCTAGCTGTGGGCCCTTTACCCGTAACCCCGAACCCTAAACCCTCATGCCCTACACGAAACAATAGTTGAAATGGGGTGGGTTTGAGGTTCAGGGCTTCCTAAGCTCTGACACGCAAGACCCAGAAACCCGTCTCCACAAGGCTTGACAGTACTACCCTTCTTTCACGCACGCCCCGCAAAACTGTAAAACAAGGAGGCTCTACAAACCCTAAACCCTAAACTGCAAAAAACGAGGCTTTACAAACCCTAAACCCTAAACTGCAAAAAACAACGAGGCTGTACAAACCCTAAACCCTAAACCCTAAACTGCAAAAAAAAAACGAAGCTCTACAAACCCTAAACCCTAAACCTTAAAACAAAAACGAGGCTCTACCAACCCTTTACCCTAAACCCTAAACTGCAAAAAAATCGAGGCTCTACCGTGTTCAGGTTGTAGATGGCCGCCATGGAGGTGACCAAACCAGCTGCCTGGAATCGACCTCGGGGTCCCCAAACCCTAAAACCCTCCGCCCTAAACCTTAAAACCCTCCCGGTTTAGGTTTTAGGGTTTAGTTTGTTTTTTTTTAAGCGCCTCTTTTCCTCTCTGCAACGTCAGCCTCAAGGAAGGCATAGTAGGCAGGCGAGTTCGGCTAGCCCATATTGCGGACACACCTAAACGACCTCACTCACTCGATCCCGACATAGACGACGGCGTTCTCCACGGAGCCAAGGGACCCTCACCCAAACCCTCAACTTCATCCACTTCTGGAGCATCAGCACTCGCACCGATAGGCGTCAACCCCGTCCCCTGCGCCGTCCCTGTCTCGGCCTCTCCCTCCGCCACCTCTTCTCCATCAGCTTGACCCTCCTGGACTTCATCTTCCTCGCTCATGCGCTGCGCAAGGAACATGACGAAGATCTCCTCCCCCTGCAACGTGACCACCTCTTCATCCTTCAGAGCTCCCTGCTTCCACAGTCCAATAGAGCCGCTGAACCGTCTGTTCCTGCTGGGAGTCATCCTGTGCCTCACCCTCCACTGTCTGCACTCTGAACGACACCTGGACATCCACGTTCTGGGTCATCGGCAGGCGACGCGCCAACTGTCTCTTCTGCGTTCCCTGCGTCACCTCCACCTGCACCCTGCGTCGTTTGAATACTGGTCCTTCATGATGAAGGACAGCCCATTCCTCCCAGTCACGGTAGACCGCACCTCATGCGCCTGGAAAAGGAGACGGTCTTCTTGCTCCTGTGCCGCTTCTTCACGTTCCCTCTGTGCCTGTTGTCGTTCACCTTCTGCTTGTTCCCATGGCACAGGTTCGCATGCTCGGCCTCATGCAGCCAACAGCTCCAAGTCACTGTCAGCAGCCACGTCGAAGACGGGGAATGCTCTGAGCTCCGTCGCCACCACCTGCACCCATGCATTACTCCCTGAGTCCGGCAAGTAGTTCGGCGAGCGATCACGTAGCACATGCAGAAGCTGATCCTGGAAGTCAGGTAGAAGTACATTGCTGCCTTGCTGCACCCACTGCCACAGTGCAGCTGAACACTGGGCCCGTAGTTCTGCCGACATGCCTTCCAGCTCCCTTCGTAGTCCAGCCAGCCAAACTCCCCAGCTCGTGACTTTACGCATCGCCGAGGTCTGCATATAGTAAGTTTCATCCGACTCCGGCTCCACCTCCACCATGACATCGTCAGACTGGGCCAAATTGGGGTGCTCCAAGAGCATTTGGCCACACTCAATGAAGAGCATAGCCATTGCCCTCCACAAAGCTGCTTGTGTGACGCCCAAGTCCCTGGTGCGGATGCTCTGGATGAATCGGCTTCGGTCACGCAGTGCTTCAGGGTCGTTGTTGAGGACCGGCTCCGTATGCGTCTCAGCCCCTTGCCGAAAACCAAGCAACCGTAGCCATGCAAGCAAGGCCTGATCCGGTGTTAACGACGGCGCCGTAGGTGGACTCGAGGACGAAGCTGGCGCCGACCACCGAGTCCCGTGGCCAAGGCGCACCACTTCTTCTGTGCATCGTGGTCCTGTCCGAGACCTGGCTGGTCTGGTTGAGCCCTCATCCTCAGTTGACAGCCTGCGACCACGAGGGCGATCACCACCGGCTCGTCCACGTGAGTCCTCTCGGCGAGCCCCTGCTCCCGCATCTGCATCTCCAGGGCGCCCATCCCTACCGGTAGACCTCGTTGTCCTGCTTACACGGCGATCCCGTTCCATGAGGTTGGTCACATCATGTTGTCGTCTGGAAGACCGGCTGCGCGGCGTGTCCCTCCTTCGCGATGACGTGGTCGCCCAATCTCTCCATTCCCTTCGCTGCTCTTCGCTCATTCCCGGGTCATCACGATGATTGGTCACCACCACCGTCTCGGCTCCAGCTCTGCTCTCCAACTCGTTGACAAAGCCAGCCCAAATTTCAACCTCCAACCACTCCAGCACAAGCGGCGCCGGCTGGAGGCTAGACGGAAAAGAGGTCAACATCCACACACAAGTCCATCTGGCTGAACAGGTAGGGCAGCTCCTCCATATACTCCCTGCTTCCCAGACGCTGGAAGAGAACATACATGGCGCTCGAGATTTGCTTAGTTGTCCACCCTTCTCTACGAAGACGGCTGAGCTGGTCTCTCACCATCTGGATAACCGCATCCCCGTTATCCATAGCCTCCGTCTGCGCCATGCTCCCAACGTAGAACTTCACGGCCCTGTAGGTGGTGAGGAGATTCGCCTCGTCTGCCTCTTCCGTGTCTGAGTCCTCCTCCGCTGACCTCCATTCCTCTAAGTGGGTCCTTTTGGTGGGAGCTTCCGCTGATCCTGAGCTCAGCTCCACTCGGAGACTGTGCTTGGTGCTGCGGCGCTTCTTGCAGCCGTGCTCCACTGCCTCCGGCGAGGACTGCGGTGTCCTGGACGGGAATTTGTGGGGAACAACATGATACACGGCAGGGCCCTCGGCAATCTGCCACCCTGGGCCCGCTTCGAGCCCGGATGCACCGGAGCAAGCTGGGTCCACTGTTCCCACAGGTCCAGCAGTGCCGTCGGCACCTCAGTCACTTCTGGGTCATCTCGTCCGTCAATCGCTGCAACCAGTAAGGCGGTTAGGCTCGACACCCGCTCGCCCAAGAGGTAACCATTCAGGCTGTTCGTGGCACGCCAGTCCAAGAGCCGAAGTAGCCCTCCAGCTGCACTGGCCCTCTCTTCTTTTCCCAACCCCTCAAGTTGTGCTCGGAAGCGGCTCAGCAACCCTGCGACATCGTTCATTCGACTTTCCAGCCCTTGCATCAGCCACACCTCATCCGAAGAACTCCGTGTAGTTGAGCATGCCAAAGCACTCCACCCCTCTTCACGTGCCAACATCCACTCATTCCCTTTCATTATTGGTTTCCACGATGTCGGTGGCCACGGCACACACCTCCATCTTCCCAAGAGGGGTACACCCCTCATAGTCGCCTGGTGAGGTAGCCGCGGTATTCCATGATGCCGTCGTCTCAGGCTGCGAGGGGTTCATCATCTCCATCTGTCGGGCGTTCCTGTCCACTGTCGGGCACGCGTGGGCACCCACCCCTTGGTCACCAGCGAGGACCGTCTTGTTCAGGAGGGGCGGCGCCGAAGTCGAATTGCGGGAAGTAGAAAACCATACATCATGGACTGTACCCGTCCCTTGGGGAGAGGTACACACAGCACCGAAGGCGCCGCACAAAAGCCACCACAGCATCGAAGACACCATGGCACGAAGGTTTGCACGCTGTTGGAGTTACAGCCGATGTGCTGCGGGAGGCACTCAGTCGTCGACGTCGTTCGCCTCACACAGACCACAGCTCTAACCCCTGATACATGTCTGTCTTCCTCCGGTCCACGGTACATCGGCCAAACTCAACCATCTGGGCAAACTTTGTTTCCAGAGGTTTCGATCTCTGGCAACCTCTCTCCACGGCCTGTCCTCTACCGCCCAATCCATGTCCTTCTCCATGTTAGAGAGTTTTGGATAGTGGCGTGGGTGCTTAACCCCCCGAGATTTCTTGGCTTGTTCCCTCAGCCACCACTGCCTGTCCCTGTACCCGTCAATGATGGTTGCTGCCCCTGGCACCACCCTGTCCCTTCCTCTCGCCCTGTGTCCCGAGAAGTTCCACCAGCGTTCCAGCCAGCATGTAGACCAGCGCTTTTTTAAGTACGTCCATACCACCTGGCGGGCACCACGAAAGGCCCGCTGTTTGTATCCCGACCCTCATGCACGAGACCACACACTGCAATTCTAGTGAGTTGAGCAGCAGCATGCTGTTGGAATCTGGTGCCAGTGCCGACAAACACCAGAGAACTGTCCCTCCGATAACCCTATCCAAGAAGATGACTCTGCCTGCAAGCGGCGTCCGTGCTCGTAGCAGATGTTTGATGCTCCAAAATTTGTCCTTGGCCCGGGAAATCAAAGGAGCCAGCAATTCCGCTGGAGGGGCCCCGACCCTGAAGGGGATGCCCATCACTTCCAACTTCGCGACTTCCGGGATCAGGATGCCTTGGACCTTCACGATCCTGGAACCCTTGGCATAGGGAGAGAAGTAAACTTTGCACTTTGCAGCATTCAGGCTCGGGCCGTACTCTCGGAGTTCTGCTGTCCACTCCTCCAGCTTACGCGACAATCCTACAGCCGACCCTGACCAAAGCACGCCATCGTCCATGAAAAGTAGCTCCTCCAGGCAAAGAGATGGAAACACCTGGTCCCGATCAGCCCAGGAGTGCTTTCGCTGTGTGTCCATGAGGATGGCCCCTGCCAAGAAGCTAAACACAGCCGGGGATTCTACAGACCCTTGGCGAATCCCTCGGTCTAATTGCAGCGGCAGGCGCACGTGTCCGAAAGAAGTGCCTGCCAACATCGGTAGACAGGTCCATCCCCGAGGGCCCCTAGGAGCTTCTGAAGCAACCGTGGCCTGTTGACCATGTCATAGGCCTTGGTGATGTCAATCTTGGCTGCAACCACTCCTCTATGCCATTCAGCCTCGAGCTCCATAATGCGGGCAATGCTGAAGACATATTCACTGGTTTGTCTCCCAACCCCTGAGCACTGCGAGGGTCCTCGATGTCCTATGTAGGGGAGTGTTCTGGCCAACAGCATCCGATTGAACACCTTAGCCGCACTGGACCCCATGGCTATCGGCCGGAGGGATTTAGCTTCCCGTGGATCAACCATCTTAGGGGGGACGCCGACTCGAAGATGCCATTGTAGAATCCCAGCAGCGCCCCTTTGCCTCCCGGCGTCGCAGCAATCCCTAACATGAGTTCATGACTGGTTCCATCCGTCCCCACTGCCGTCGTAAAAGGGTGGAAGGTCCCCTCCCAAGCCGGGAGAGGTGGAATGATCTCTCCCGTCCTGTCTCCCTGGGCCTCGTGAAGCCTATGTCCCATCCCTGAGTCGAATTGCGCCGTAGGTCCTTGGCTGCAGCCCAGTCCTTTTGGGTAGCCCTATGCAACCGGTCCTGCTCCCATCGCTGCCTCGACTGCTTCCTCATGTTTCTCGCCGTCGTCCACGACATTGCTGTGCCCTCGCGCCTTGCTGCCCTGAAAGCTTCTGTGACTTCTGGGGGGTCCTGGTAGCTCCTACCAGTTCTCGGTCTAGTGCAAGTCTGGGCTAGCTCACGCAGGCTGTCCTGTGTCACTTCCTGGATGACCTGAATCCCACCGGTCCACACCCTCGGACACGTCGTATATGGTTTCATTTTCCTGATATACCTGAAGTGGAAGGCCACTGAGAGGAGCTCATGGTCAGTCCCTATCGTCTGGTGAGTGTCAACATGGACATGTACCTCTCCCGTCCGTATTCTAGCCGAGAGCACAACATCAATATGTTTCCCTTCCCTCCCTGCTTGCCGGGGCCGACTGGTCGGCAGTCCCCTTTGCCCAACCAGTGGCGGTATCGGCGCCATCGCCCTCTCCTGCGCAGCCGAGAGAAACTCCGCCGTCTTTCCATTGAGGCCTACCGCAAGTGCCGAGTCAAGCTCGCCTCCTACCCAGTCAACTTGCGCATTGACGTCACACCCAACCATAACAGGTAGGTGCGTGCTCGGCAACCCTTGAAGGAACTCGTTGACCTCAGCAGCATGTTGCGGCTGTGTGGACCCCGGCGTGAAGTGCGCCACCCCTACCCAAATCTCCTGGCCGTGGACATGTCTCAGGCGAAACCAGGACCCTCTGCCCGCCGATCTTTTCCGCATGATCAGGTTGCCGATGTGTGAGACACCTCCACCCCGAAGCTTCCGAATGTTGCCACCCGGCTTCTCCGCGCGGTACTTCCTGAAGGCACAAAAGAGCCCCAGGGAGCTCTTCCACCACATCCCGGACTGCCTGGTAGTAGTCAGCAACCATCACTCCCCCGACATTCCAGGAAAACAGCTTCGCCTTGTTCCACCACCGCCTCGCCCGGCGGCGCCGTTTGGGATCAGTTGCGGGTGGCCTGAAGGCCTCCCTTGAGCGCACCCACGGAGATCCCAAGTTCCCTGGCCAGCTGCCCTGGCAGGACCCATGCCGATCCCAAGCCCCACATGACATCCTCATCGTCAACCTCCGGAGGGACCGGCTGTTTAGCACTGGCTACGAAGGAGGCTCCACACCACACTCCACCCGAGGAGTACTCCAGGTCCAGCATGTCCACGGTGAGCGGGGCAGCTTGCCTGACCGCCCGTTTGATCCACGCAGCATGCTGGCAATCTCTCGCTCCTCTTTGCTCTTCGAGTACATGGCATACATGCGCTTCCCTCCCGGCAGCCGGACCTCATTCTCCCTCAGGGCAATGATGATGTGATGCATGCGGCGCTTCACCTGGTATTCGGACTCACCATCCCTTACTTTGAACACTGACAATGCCGTACTCCTGCGGGGTCCCGTACAAAATGGAGGGTAGTCCACCAGGGCATCAAGTTCTAACTCCCTGAGACACTTGTTGAGACCATTCAGCAACTCTCCCCTTCGTGTATCACGTTGCCAGCCCCCATACACCAACGTGAGACACCTGTCCGTCTCAGCTGGTCCCTGTCGGCTCGCCGCGGCTCCAGAATCGATCTTCTTGACAAGGTCTTCCAACTTCTGCTCCAAAGCCTCGACCTTCCCTTCGACACCCCCCAGGCGGCCTTCCGCAGCCGTCATCCTTTTGCCGGTCAGCTCCTCCAGGGCTCCCATACGGGCTTCCAAGTGCTCATGTTGTGCTTTCATGATCTTCTCCCCCTGTTCGTGCAGGAGCCGCTGGAGCTCTCCCATATCCACCGCCACCACCTTGGAGTGGGCCGGCCTTTTGCTGGGCGACGAGTCCTCCATCGGCTGCCCCCTCTTGGCAACCGGAGACGGCGAGCCTGACAATCGCGTAATCGAGCACGCCGCCGAGGTACCTGACCCGCCAACTCCAAGGGGAACAAGAGCAGCGTCGCCTGGGTCCTCCCCCCAATGGCACGGCACACTGCAAGGCCACTCACCTCCCGTCGCACACTACACAGGGCTTTTAGCAGCGACACGGAGGCCTTGAGCCAAAATGGCTTGAGGGTTTAGGGTTTAGGGTTTAGGGTTTAGAACCTAAACCCTAAAACCCTACCTTAAGAACCCAAAACCTACTTTTTTGTAGGGTCCATATAAACCCCAAAATAGGGTTTATAATAAGAACCTACAAAAAGGTGGGTTTTGGGTTCTTAAAGTAGAACCTAAACTCTAAACCCGAAACCCGAAACCCTATAGACCCTAGAACCTAAACTCTAAACCCTCAGCCCTGAACCCTAAACTCTAAACCTTAAACCCTAGAATAGAAACCCTAAACCCTCAGCCCTAAACCCTAAACTCTAAACCCTAAGCCCTAATCCCTAAACCCTACACCCTAAACTCTAACTCCTAAACCCTAAACTCTAAACCCTAAACTCTAATCCCTAAACCCTAAAGTCTAAATCCTAGACCCTAAACCCGGGGACATAAGGAATGGAACTTATGGTGTGATGCTTCAGGTTTCTGTGGTTTAGGGTTTAGGGTTTAGGGTTTAGGGTTTAGGGTTTAGGGGTTCGGGTTTAGAGCTTGAGGGGTTGATGGCTTAGAGCTTGAAGGTGTAAGGGTTGTTGCGGCTTAGACCTTGAGTGTTGCAGGGTTGATGGCTTAGAGCCTGACTAAATTTAAATAGTGCTAAACCCGTAACCCCTAAAACCCGAAACCCTAAAACCCTAAACCCTAAAACCCTAAACCCTACAACCCTACAACCCTAAAACCCTAAACCCTAAAACCCTAAACCCTACAACCCTACAACCCTAAAGCCCTAAACCCGTAAAGCCCAAAGGCCCTAAATCACAAAATCCGTAAAGCCCTAAGATCCTGAAGCCCTACAGCCCCAAGATCCTAAGCAGCCCTTCTAAGATCCTACCCTAAACCCGAAACCCTAAACCCTAAACCCTAAACCCTAAACCCTAAACCCTAAACCCCAGAACCCTAGAGTTGAAAGGCTTGGGGCTACAAAAAGCCTAAGGATTCAAATTGGAACTCCCAAGGTGCAGTCCATTGAAAGATAGGATCGGGGCTCGTCAGGGTTTTAGGGTTGAGGGTTTTAGGGGTGAGAGTTTTAGGTTTCAGGGTTTCAGGATTCCGGAGCTTAAGCCTTATACTTCTTGGGCTAGAGCCAAAGCCCTGAAACCCTGAAGCACAAGCACAGTTCAAGCCCTGAACACATAACCGGAGGCGACACTGGGTTACGACGGTCGCTTGTGAACGGTTTGGGGTTTAGGCGGCTTCAACTGTTTACTACCCTGGACATCCCAAGAAGCCAGGCAGCACTTCTTCAACGCATCGATACATGTACCGTCAAAAACCTGTAGGATGCAGACTCTCTGGATGCCCTTCATAAGCTTACTACACAATCAGTCTACTGTACCCGTTTTCCTACTCTTATGGGGCTTATAGCTTTTCTGTTTTTTTTACGGCTGGGGTCGACTCTTTTTCGTGTCCGGTAGAGTTTATAGGGTTTAGGGGTTTGGGGTTTAGGGGGTTTAGGGTTTCTAGGGTTGATAGGGCTTAGGGCTTCTAGGCACCGCTATAGGGTTGATATGGTTTAGAGTTTAGGGTTTTGGGGGGTTCAGGGCCAATCGGGTTTTGGGTGTGGGATCCTTTTGCCACAAGTCGTCCATGGATCAACCCGAATAGATACCCTAAACCCTAAACCCTAAACGGTTTAGGGTTTAAGGTCTCGAGTTCACACCACTGCCCTGTCCAAACTTCCAAACACACGCCTTTCAAGCCGGGTAGCCCCTAAACCCTGAACCCAACTGCAGGCTTTTCAAGCCGGGTAGCCCATTTGGCTGTTGTAGTCCGCCCAGTTCTCCTGAGGGTGCAGAAGAAGCTAACAACTGGGAGCATGAGACCCCTAACGCTCCTGAAAGGCGGTTCAGGACGAAGCTGATACAGGTAGTTTAAGGTGTAGGGTTTAGGGTTCAGGGCATCCCATATACCCCAACCCCCCACCCCCCAGGTTTAGGGCTGGGACCTTCTCTTTAGCCCACCCTCCCTCCCTAGACTTTGAAGTAACCAGGGAGACAATAGTATGGACTTTAATTTCATAAAGGTTCCCTTCAGGAACAGCCCTAAACCCCTAAACCCTAAACCCTAAACCCTAAACCCTAAACCCTAAACCCTAAACCCTAATTCAAGTATGGCACTCCAGAACCCAGCTCAAAACACTCCTGTTGATGGTCATGCTGCCGACCTTACCCCCCTAAACCCTAAACCCTAAACCTTACCCCCAAAAAATATCAAGCCTCTGAGCCGTACCATAATGTAGGGGCCTTACTAGTTAGAATAGGGGTTTAGGGTTTAGGGTTTTTGGGGGGTTCCTTTTTATAGTTGTAGGATAATATACCTACCAAGCCGCTTGTCGAATTTTTGAGACCCATAAGACCCCTATATTAGAAGCCTGAGTAATTCAACGAGGGATTGAGAGTGTGCTGGCAGAGTCGCCAAGGGCTAGGGCATGGATTTAGGATGATTCGTACTAGCACTCCCTTCACTTTTTATCTGCTTTAACAGCGACGGTGACATTTCATACCGAATCCAAGCCCTAAGCCCTAAACCCTAAATCCTAGACTTAACCCTATGCCCCTAAGCACGAAGAGTAGCACCTGGCCCGGAGGATCAGCGTTTCGGCTCTATCCTCATCTCACTCTTTCTACAAGAGGGTGTAGGGTGTTTCGGGGTTTAGGGTCTAGGGGTTTAGAGTTTAGGGGTGTAGGGTTTAGTTTGAATATTCTCAGCAGTGGGAGAGAGGCACAGAGAAACACGGAGGGGGCGGCCGCACAAGCGGCGCCGGAGCATGCAAACTCAAGGACACCACGGACCAAAATGGACTGGACATGGCATGGGCTGATCCTAATGAGGGACCCCGGAACCTGAAACCCCAAACACCCTCACCCAACACCCCAGGCCCTGAAACCCTGCACCCTCTAGCGCACATCGCAAGCTAGTATAAGCTGCTACATGAAGTAGTTGTGCAAGGCCTGCATATGAACCGCGCAGTACTTGGCAGGTGCCGGGAGATGAAGCACTTTCACGACGATGTGGCGTCAGCACAGAAGAAAGAAGATTTGCGTCCTAGACCTGAAACTCCTCGACCCTAAAACCCAGACCTCCGAACCCTAAATCTCTAAACCCCAACGCCATAAAACCTCAAGCCTAAACCGCCCAAAAACCCTAAAACCCTAAGCCCCAAAAACCTGTTTAAAGCAGTGTCCTCCGATAACACATGAACCCATCACTCGAACAGCTCATGTCGATACGGAAGATCATCTAGCACCGTAAAGCCTTAAGCCCCAAACTCTTAGATGGTTTAGGGTCCGGGGTTTTGGGTGTAATGAAGGGGGCCTTGATGATGAGAATAGGGTTTTGGGGGTTCCTTATTATCATTATAGTACGAGTACGTATACTAGACCCCAAAAGCCCTATTCTAATTAATTATTACGGCCCCCGGTATTACGATTGATATTAGGGCTGAGCCAACCCATTACCCATAATAAGGAACATACCAGAATTCCCATACTTTAGGGTCCTTAAGGTGATGCAGGATTTATATCATCAACAGTATGAGTCCTCGCCTCCGGGTTCGTGAAGGTCAGGAGGTACAACGACCACCCGGCTTGCGCGCAGCAGACGACTAAGAACATGATGACCTGAAACCCTAAACCCTAAACCCTCAACCCTCAACCCTAAACCCTAAACCCTAAACCCTAAACCCTAAACTCTAAACCCTAAACCCTAAACCCTGTTTCGGTTCGGTTTGGGGGCCAGAAAGCCTTCAGTCTATTGGGAGTTAGCATTAGAGGGTTTGGGGTGTAGGGTTTAGGGTTTAGGGTTTAGGGTTTAGGGTTTAGGGTTTAGGGTTTTGGGAGTGGGGTTTTGGGGTTTGGGGTTTTGGGTTTAGGGTTCAAGGTAAGTTTGGGAGTTAGGTTTAGGGGAACGGTTGGGGAGAGAGACCCTCTCAATAAGGTCCCTCTCCTAAACCTGTATAAGCTTTAGGGTATGGGGTTGTGCTGCTGGTTTTGGTTCAGGCTTGTGGCTCCCTAAAACCAACCCTGCATCCCAAACACGAAAGCCTCAACCGCCAAAACCTAAACCTCCAGAACCCATGTACCCTAAACCATTAATAATTCTTGAGGTTTGCGAGCAACATCTTCCGAAGCAAGCTGCAAGCAGCTAGGGCTGTAGGGTTTAGACCCAAAGACAACAATTCCCAACCCTAAACTAAACTCGAACCAAAAATCCTAAACCCTACACCCCCCCCCCCCCACACACACAACATCCGTGCCAGACTTGTGGCAACAGCCAGCGTACCCTGGTGCAACACCTTTTATAACTCGAAAGGGGTTTGGGGTTCATGGTTTATTTACAACTCGAACAGGGACATAGTTTTGTTAACTACTCAGGCCCCGACACAATCAGGCATGTGTGTGGTTCAAAGAGCTGCGATAGAGCTTTGGCTTCCGCGTCTTCTTGCCTGCGCCACTGTGCCTCTTAGTTGTTTTGTCTGTTGCTTAGCCCCAGCAGGACCAGGCAATTGCTCTTCCTCTCACCCTTATAACATCTCCGAAAAGCTCGGCATACAGGTTCCACCTTGACAGGAGTCACCACCACTACTCTCTCCGGGGCCATTAGGGCAGAGAGGTGTAGCGGGAGTGCTGGTACATCGAAACAGTGCGGTGGAGAATCACAGGCGAGAAGGAGTGCACAGCAGCAGCCTCGATAAGGTGGGAATGGTCCACATGCTCGCAGACCTCTTTGAGGTCCAGCAAAAGCGTGATACTGTTGATGGACAAAA
>CAJNDV010006747.1:71686-89414 GCA_905221635.1 Symbiodinium sp. CCMP2456 | reverse complement strand
ACAGCTGCCGCGCAAAGCGTGCCCTCTTCGCTGAGCAGACTTCGGACACTGCTGCGAGTGTGAGTGAGTGAGTGACTACTACTACTACTACTACTACTACTACTACTACTACTACTACTACTGCTACCGCTACCGCTACTGCTACCTACAACAACAACGACGACGACGACTGCTGCTGCTACTACTACTGCGACGACGACGACGACGAGGACTACTGCTACTACTAATTCTACGTTCGCAGTGTTTCTTCGTTTAGTTCAGATGTTCGATGTTTTTGCGGGAAGTAGTACCTGTCGCACAGCGTTTTAGAGCGCTTTCATGCGGGTTGACTTTGCATGTTGCAGCCGCGTGAGGAGCGGAAATCTCGGGTAACTCCTTGTTGGACGATTGAACGTCGTTCTTTTGTAGCACGATTGCAATCGAACAAGACTCATGCCATAATTATGAAGGATGTTCGAACTACTAGTGCAGCAGCGATCGAAAGGCCCCCAAGTTAGTTACAAGTTTAAAGCTGCTTGTACACTGGCCAAAAGCTAAGTAGTGTTGGGGGGTCTGGCATGACAAGGTGTGTGTTTGGACAAGCACATGTTTGCACAACTCTGGAGATGGGATCTTTTCGCACATGCATCATCGGACTCTGTCGCGCTGGAGCGACAGAGTCTGAGATCCTGGGGCAAGGTTTGGAAGAAGGCCATGTCTAAGCGCTGTCTACCCCAGCACTATATAGCGTGGTATGCAGTAAAGTTTTTCTGCCTTCCTCGTTTTGGTTATGAGAAAAGCATATCGGATTTTGTTTAGAACCTAGATGATCATCGTCATCATCATCATCGTTGTCGTCACCATCATCATCATCATTATCATCATCATCATCATCGTCATCATCATCAGCACCGTCATCATCACCAGTCGTCGTCATTATCTTCATCTTCATCTTCATCGTCATCGTCATCGTCATCTTCATCTTCATCTTCATCTTCGTCGTCACATCATCATCATCATCATCATTATCCTCATCATCGTCGTCATTATCGTCATCCATCATCCATCATCCATCATCCGTCATCCGTCATCCGTCATCATCATTATCGTCTCACCAGCATGCGGATGGACACCAAGGCTTTCAAGAGGCGTCGTTTCCCAACCGGCCATCTCGGGAGCTTCGGAAACGGTACTAGCACTTTCACGTAGAAAGCATTGAATGTTGATGCCACGAGTAAGGGTATTGGTTGTTCTGACCGCGCACTCATGCGGAACTGTAGTCGTTGGGCGCAGGTACTGCTGTGGGTGTTCCAGGCTGGACGTCCCCACCCGCGAAACAGCAGTTTTGAATAATTCCTTACCCCTTGATTGATTTCAGGCCCAGGCGGGGTGAAGATTGGGGGGCGGGTCGGTCGTCGTAGTACAATAGTACAGTTGTGCAGTCGTGCAGTGAGCAGTAGTACGGTAGCACAGTACTGTACAGTAGTACGCGGGGTGCACGCGTGCGTGCATCTAGGTGAGATCTGAGCGTACTGCACTCCATGTTGAGGTGTTTGTGATTTGTGTACATGTGTGGCAGCAATTGTGCTCACAGGGCTAGCTAGTGTGTCTTGCGGGCAAGACGTATGTTGGCCTGTCTTAGTGTGACTTCGGCCCATTTTCGCTTTTCCCACCCTCCACAACCCTCGAAAATGGGGGGGGGATGGGGGGGATTTTGTGCGACTAGACCTGGCGAGTGTGTCATGGCCCAGGGGGACGAGTGTGCCTCCCTAGTTGTCGTGCTTTTGGATGTTTAGATTTTGTGCTGGACTACCGGCCACCATTCTGCAAATCATGTCAAAGAAGGTCTCGGTGAGCAGGGCTGGGTTTTCGCTTGTGCAAGTACAGGGAAGATCTCAATAATAAGGAAGTACCGCAGTACAGTAGTACAACGGTGCACTAGTACAGTAGTGCAGTAGTACAGTAGTAGTACAGTACAGTAGTACAGTGGGTACGGTAGTGTACAGCAGTCCAGCAGTACACTAGTATGCTAGTACAATAGTATGTTAGCACACCAGTACATAGCACGGTATTACATCAGTACGGTAGCACTGTAGCATAGTAGTACAGTTGTACAGCAGTGCATTTTAGTAATTTTTAGTATAGTAGTGCAGTAGTGTCGCAGAACAGTCGTATAGTTAGTAGTGCAGCATCACAAAAGTAGAGCTGTACGGTAGTACAGCAGTACAGTGTAATGCAGCTGTGCACTACTGCAGTAGTACCGTAGCACAATTCTACAGTGGATAGTACCGTCGTACAATCGTAAAGTACAGTAGTGCATACTGTAGTAGACTAGTGCAGAACTGCAGTACGACAGTACAGCGGCACAGCAATGTTCTAGTGCAGTACCACAGTAGTACGGTAGTATTGTAATACAGCAGTACAGTAATACGCCTCTCCCGCGAACTTTCAACCTGGTCTTAAGGAATTTTACTAAAATCTGTGGCCCCTTAAATCTGCGGCTTTGGAATCCTCTGGTTTCTAAAGCAAAACTTTCGCGGTCAAGAGCTTGGTTTCCAAAGCGTGCTGTCAATCGACAATGAACGGCTCGGCTTCTAAAGCTTGGTTTCCTTGTCCTAGCTGCTGGAAGCACCACAACAAGGCCCTCCCCGGGACGGCTTATACTTGAGGCGGGTTTATGATTGAGGAGAACGCTGGCGTATTAGTACTGCATCAGGACGGATTGAGTTTTTGCTCCGGGAAGAAGGAATTGGTTTCCTTCTCCTGGCTGCTGCAGGCACCACCACATGGCCCGCCCTGGGGCGAGTTTACAACTGTGGGGGGGGGTTATAATTATACTTGAGGAGGATGCCGGCTTGTTAGTACTCCATCAAGAGGGATGGACATAAGGAGTTTCATTAAGGAAAGCATGGTTTCTGCAGCCTTTTAAACCTGCGATTTTGGATTCCTGTGGCTTCTAAAGTAGAGCTTTCCCGATCAACGGCTTGGCTTCTATAGCTTGGTTTCCTTTTCCTGGGCTCTCCCCGGCGGGTTTTGTCATTGAGGGGTGTTTAAACTGAGCAGGAGGGATTGATTTTTGCTCCGGGAATAAGGAATTGTACTAAGGAAGGCATGGCAGCTGAGGCACTCTAAATCTGCGGTCCCTCTCTGCTCTGTCAGGCCCGTGATTGAATCAAAGCTCTGCAGTGCTCTTTCTCTTTCTGCAATACTGCACCGGTCGCAGTATTGCAGTTTCTCTCTGCGCCGTCCTGCCTCTGATTGAAGCAAAGCTCTGCAGTGATTTTTCCATTCTCTGCAACACTGCAGCGGTCGTACAAATTGCAGTTTTTTGTCTCTCGCTTTCTGAAATACTGCAGCGGTCGTTTTAATTGCGGATTCTGTCTCTCTGCAATAGCGGTCCTGCTAATTGCAGTTTATCTCTGCTCCGTCCTGCCTCTAACTGAAGCAAATCTCTGAAAGACCGAGGCTACAAACCATAAGAAAACAGCCATCAAATTTGGTTTCATAATTTTGAGGGGGTTTGATAATTGATTTCTATTTCTGGGGGGTCGATTTTTATGATTGAGGCGAGGCTTATAAATGCCATCAACATAATTATGCCTGGGGACTCTACGAATAGATCGAGGGCTTCCTGCATGAATCCTGCGAATCGAGTCACTTGCAGACGTGTATGCTCAGCTGGATTGGTTCGAGCCTTCATCTGCATTGTGAACGTGGTAGCCAGAGCCAGATTTCTGAGTTCAGTTCAAACGCCACTGGATTTGCATGGACACGCATTATGCTGTCGGCTCCGACTGTATGTTGTCAGCGTTTTAGTGTGCTAGCTGACGCCACAAATGCCAGACCCGCTTACTTTGCTGCGATAGGCTGTCATCGTGGAAAGCCATAATGTGACCTGACGTGGCTAACTAGCCATGGGCGCTCTTCTGAGTATGCGGTCGCAGGCTCAAGTTATGACTGACAGTAGATGGCGTTCAGACCATAGAAGCCGTGCATGCAGGATACGGAGGCCACGGCGTTAAGCAAGGTGCCAGAACCGATCCTGTAGGCTTTTGCAGCCCTTTATAGAAGGTTCCTGTGCTTGCAAGGATGAGGTGTGGCAGTTGCGCAAGAAGCATTTTTGCCCTGCTCAAAGCGTCTCCTATGCTAACACAGATCCGCCAGGGCCAAAGCTCACTTCCCTTTCACTCGCAATCTCACCTCTCAGTGCATGATGTCGCAGGCTGCTCATCGTTCGTGGCCAGGGCAGCCACTTGTATGATCAGGAAGGCAACTCGTGCCCTTGCCAGTCCTGCACCACGCTCTAAGGTCATAGCACGGTCTAAAGTGAGGTACCTCGACACGAGAAACAATGTGTGCCACGCCGATCCCTGAGCCAACTTCAGCATCTTTTTGTTGATGGCACTGCCTGCTCGCACGCGAAGGTGGGACACAGTCACCCGACGGTAGCTGCTGCAGTCGCAGAGCAGGCTGCAACACTCAATACGAACACGAGGTGTGACCTGCAGGGCTAACACGAAGCATCACGAAGCGATTCCATGATGTGTTGTTGGTGTTTTGAAGAGGTATTTGCATCCGAACCTTTGCCTTCTGGCAAAGCGCTTGACGGAGACTTTCCCTGCCGGCAGCGGCTTGGAGGCGAATACAAACCAGGAATCAGAAAAAGTGTTTCTTGCAGCTGAAATCTGTAGGTGTGCTTCTTCGTGAACTCTGGCTCCGAGGAGTGCTCAGACCCGTCGTGTGTCCCTCCCTCCCTCTTTCCCTCACTGGTCTTCTTATTGCCAGGCGAATGATCTGGCGGTGCGTCTGGCATTCTCCCGCCGGTGTCTCATTGACTTCTTCCTCCTCGCCTGTATCATGAATGCCTGATCCAGGGACAAGCTCTCGCGATATCATCGTGGTCGACCACGGGTGCCAGCTTTGGAGTAGCGAGAGAATACGATTGGATTGCTCTGTTTCGTAGATTGCCAGGTATCATGGACACACCCAGCAGACGATAGAGAGCCTTGACGCAGTATTGCACAGCTGGACTTGCAAGTGCGGGCTTCGGAAAGTCCGCCACTACCATGTGCTCCTCAACTCTAATCGAACGACGTGACGTCCCCTCCACACTGAAACATGACTGAACTTCTCTTCTGCCGAGCTGCAGGGAGGGAGGAACGATTTGAGGAACGAGGATGGCTGAGTACCCAGGGTTCGAACTGCATCCAGATTCACCCCCTCCCTCTGTTGAAAAAGAAAAGGGGCTGAACAAACGTTCCACAGTTCGTTTTTTGTGGATCCCAGCTAGACGCCACGGACACCCGATAGGCAGAAGCGTCAAAACTGACCTGACCCCCTGAAAGTCCAATGCCTTGCGGATGCGAGAACAGTCTGGACAACATGAAGACTGCTGCCTTATCACGTCATGGCCTTGAAGAGTAGACACGGAGAGGTCGGAGCCACGCCTGGAGCGTGTTCCGCGTCTCGACTCGGGTCTTGATGCGTTACGTGCTCGTGCAGCCGTTCATATAAACCGCTTATTGCCGTAGGGTGCCATATGTCATCCAAGCAACGGGAGGTGTAAGTTCCCAAACGGCTTTTAACGCGTTCTGGGGTTCTATAATGGTGCTCCCACCGTTGTGTGGCGTGCGTTTGTGCTTTTGAAACGGTTCTTGGGTATGTGTGGCTTGGAATGCGACCGGTCGGTGCTCTTTCACTCTTCGGGTCAATGGCATAATACTGTCAGTCAGACAGGAAGGGCCTGAATCGGAACACCGACCATTCCTGTGTCAAATCGCCCCAGATCAGGTGAGGGCATCAGCTAATCGGAAAGCCTGCTGTCAAGTTTTCTCCGCGCCGGATAACCTAGATGCTTCTCTGCTGACGACGCTTCTCTGTCGACTGTCTGCTGCACCTGCGTAGTTGTGCGAATGAGGGATCAGTTTCCAGTGTCCACCAGATGTGCCTCAGCGATATGACGATTGATGCAGGGCCAAGGTGGTTCGGAACACCAAGCCAACACAGTAGAAGGTTTCTCCGTGCCACCTTTCGCAATATTGAACGTCACCTATGTTCCTTGAAGACTTCCAAATCAGTCGAGGCGTTCTGCAGTCAGGCTTGGAGGAAATGCCGAAACGGGGCAAGCAAGGCTTGAGAAGGAAGTGAGGCATCGGGGATCTGTTGGTCGACTGCACATGCAGTGGGCTGCATGAGCAGAACACTTGGCCCGTGGAATCGAGACTCCACATGCTCAGAGGACGGTGTTGAGAGCTCGCGACGCCCAGGATCAGTCCGTACAAGTTTGACCACAGAGGAGGTGAAGGCGCGAGACCGAACATCCACAAGGCACGGCCCGCCTAGGAAGGTCACAGGTCATGCCCCCAAAACAGATGGGAACATAAACCACCCGCAATTCAGGACTGCAACAGCAGAAGCATACGTAAAAGCTGCAACTGATTATATGAATGGGTGCAGCGCTCACATGTGGAACTGTGATTGCCACTTTGGGTCTTCACGACGAGCACGAACGGAGGCACCAGTTCCTGCCATGATTTCTGTGACTTTATTCCCCACAGTGCTGCAGAATGATGGTGAAAGTTGGATCAACATGCCAAGCGATGAGTAATGGTGATGACTGCATGTCAGCGTTTGCATGTTGTGTCAAAACGCAGAGCACCGTCAAGAGCGGTGCAGGTTCTCTACATTCTTTACCTGGCTGCATGTGCCTGCCAGATCTGCCAGGTGCCGTGTCCAGATACTTACCGTGGCCCTCACCGCGGGCCGGATGCCGCAGAGCAGTACGCCTCAGCTGTTGCAGCAGCCTGCAAAACTGCGGGGAACGTTGCAGCTTTCTTCGTTGAGTCCGGCATGTCTGTGGGTGGTGTCATATTGCCCCCCAAGGGCTACTTGCAAGCAGCATACCGGGCAGTGCGTCAAGCGGGAGGTGTCTGTGTTGCTGACGAAGTGCAGGTTGGCTTTGGGCGCTTTGGTGACTATTTCTGGGCATTTGAAGAACAAGGTGTTGTGCCGGACATCGTGACAATGGGCAAGCCCTTCGGAAATGGCATGCCCCTGGCTGCAGTGGTAACCACGAAGGAAGTGTCTGATGCTTTCCACAACGGTTTGGAGTATTTCAATACTTTTGGTGGCAATCCGGTTTGTTGTGCTGCTGGCTTGGCTGTACTGGAAGTCATGCGACGGGAGGGGCTGCAAGACAACGCTGCCAAGGTTGGCAAGTATATTTGCGAGCAGATTCGGCAGCTTTCAACAAAGCATGAGCTTATTGGTGACGTCAGAGGTCGCGGCCTTTTCGTAGGAATCGAGTTTGTCCGGAATCGCGACACGCTCGAGCCAGCAACTGCAGAGACTTCCGAGATCTGCTCACGCATGAAGAGCGAACACAGGGTGTTGATGAGCATCGACGGGCCGCATGATAATGTTCTCGTCATCAAGCCGCCAATGTGTTTTTCTATCGCTGACACAGACTGTATGGTACAAGCAATGGATCAGATTCTGTCCACTTTGGTCGGTCCCACGCCTGGTGTACAGGTTACCCACACGCCAACCTGACAGGTATCGTTTCGTGATAAAGTTTGCTCCTGCTTCTGCACCTGCAGACGAAGCCACTCAACCAATGCGACCGTGCGACGAGATGCAATACCCTTGGTGATAGGCACACGCCGGCTTAAGAAGGCATTCATGTCAAGCTCAAGCAGTTGTTTTGAAGAATGTCACGTAGTTTGAATTATTAGGGAGCAGACAATCAAACAACAAGGCCATAATCAAGCAGTTCTAGTACTACAGCCCAAGCTGCAATCTGAGCATGCCCTGGAAGATGGATTCGCAAGACAAGGCGGAACCCCCTGAAAGGACGACCCGGGCCAGTGAGATCAGTCTATTGTTGCTACACGGGGCATTTTGCCAATTTGGGCGGACGTCGAACCCCTGCATCCGCAGAGGATTCGGTGCTTGCGTCTGTGTTGCAATAAATGACTTCGCAAGCCGCAGAAGCAAGCATGTTTTGCAACCAGGTTTGAGCTTCGAGGCCCAGCAATGTTTGCAGATAATAAGCCTGAAGACGGCAAGATGTTCGCTTCAACAGTGATGAGTTGGGAGGAGCAGCGCGTCTGTATGATGTCCGACGCCACTGCGAACTCAGAAGAATGACAGTTTTACGGAAACAGATGAGGTGAACAACATGCCATAATCGCTAGCTGCACCGGCGTTTTGTACTCCAAGCTGTGGATAAGAAAACAGCCGGCCCTTCACTTTCGAAACTATCGAAATGAGTCTAAGGGTGTCTTGGGCACGACAGATGCTGGCCAGCTGTCGGGGAGGTATCCTTGGGCTGATGATGTAAGCGGTGTCGCAGGACTCCCGATGCCGCGAACTCCGCGAATTCGAGCTCTGTGAAAGCTCCGGTGCAAGAGCCATCGAGAAGAGCATTAGGCCTCGGGACTCGAATATCCTTGACCGCTCGGCTCCGTCGCTCCGTTGTCTGCTGAGTCATACTGATTCAACTGCAGGAGTGCTGGAGCGTCCACCCTTGCCTCAGGCCCGTCCCGAAATCAAATCGTCACATGCGAGATGTGTAGTTAGTGTAATTGAAGCTTAGAGAAGGCGTCACGATGCCGCTGCCTACTTAAATTTTACCTTGGCTTTCAGCGATCATCAGCGTTAGTCGCCTGCTGGGCACCGCAGACACACTCCAGCTGTGAGTTGCTTAAAAGCCTCTTGCTTCTGCTGACTCTCTGATGCAGTCAGTGGATTGGTACTGCGCCAGCACCACGAGGGTTTCGGACTCGCATTGCACCTTCCAAGTCGCGAAGTCGCGACTGGGATGGAGCAGTTCTGAGATTTTTACCGGAAAGGTTGAATTGTTGAGGAACTGATCGTGACTAGCTCCAGTATCGGTCAACCGTCATGTAAAGTTACAAGTTCCTTGTCGAACGAGCCTGAGCTGTTGCGCAGGCATGGATATACGGAAGCACTGGAGGCAGGAGTGTGCAAACCATGGTAGATTTCACACGATGAAGCGACTCCAACTGCCAGCTGGAAAAGAGGCAGCTTACCTTGTGCCCAAAGTTGGCACCCTACTGGTAGACTCCTGCATGGTCCAGCTTCTGCAGTCAGGCGCGGATTGAGTGGAGTAGTGATGCGGGTACTCCTATCTTTGAATCATTGTGTTCAGTTCACGTTCGTTCTGTTTTTCGGTGTGCAGTTTTGTAAATCCAATTCGAAGAAATCTTCGGCAAAGTTACTATGCAAATGTTCGTTCTAGACCTGAGCGTGCGCAGTTTCAGTTGGGCTTTAGAGTGGGCCACGTTCGAACATGCCTTCCCGACGAAATGATAGAGATGATGATGGTCGAGGTGATCGTAAAGATGCTGATCATCACCGTCATACTCATCATTATCATCATGCTCAGCTTCATCTTTATCCTCAATACCACAGCCACCGCCACCGCCACCGCCGCCGCCGCCGCCGCAAACATCACCACCGTCACCATCATCATCATCATCATCATCATCATCATGATCGTCATTGACAGCGTCAACATCATCGCCATCATCAGCAGCATCCTCATGATTGGTCAGCACCGTCGTGATCGCAATCACCCTGCACTGCAGTAGAAATTGTAGTATGACTTTTTCTGAACTGATCGTCGCACACGTGCGACTCCAACAACATTGAAATCAGATTTGTTCCGCATCGCACATTGTTTGCTTCCTCTCCATGTTCTGCACGACCCAACCTCATAATCACGCCTATCAACGATGCCGTGCCGCGGTAGTACGAGTGCTCGGAAGCATGTCGCTCGGTGCGGACACTGAAACCGTGCACAGGGACTCAAAGAAAGGCTGGAGCTCTTACCCTACATGTAAGATCCTTCACGACGGAGTTCAGTGTAGCCATGTGATCAACAGCCTGCTCACCCAAGGCCTAAGCCGGGTTGTCGGAGCAAGATTTGTTCGAGATTTACCATCATCAGGATGCTGCCGCCACAATCTGCCTGGACCAGGCCGGGAACGATTAGCTCCAGAAAATTCGTCTGATGTTTCATGCTTTGGCTTTCCGAGACGAGGCCCAGTACTCCTCGTACTGTCGCAGCTCTGGGCTTGAAGGTTCCACTTTGGACCAGTCCTATGCATGTTCGCTGCTCCAAGGTCCCAGCTGCATGTTATCGTGGGATGGCGGGTCCTCAGGCCAGAAGCAAGAGTGTTTTTTCTTCTCTTGGTTGGCTGTAGTTGAGTGGCCTGAACATGCACGCTTCATTTTGAGGCTGCCAGGCCTCCTGGCCAAGTAGTCGTTGTGGCTTGGCTGCCACATTTTCTCTTTCGTGTCGGTATGGTTGGAAATGCGAGTGCTGAGGTCAGAGAGCTCTCGCCGGGTAGGCCGGTAGCGAATGCATTTTTTGGTGTGACTTCCGCTTTGTTATCAGACTTCGCACGGTTTGCTAGCCAAGGGTTCAGATTCTAAATTCCCTCAAGGCCGATGGCCTATGCAGCACATGCAGCTCCACAAGCTGTCTCACCCACAATTTGTTCTGTTGCTGCCCAAGCATGCTTTCAAAACATGTCAGAGTGTTGCCATGTCAGCTGAGGTCGCTCCAGCTTCTGGACAGTCGGTTCAGTTGTCGCAAGTTCCAATCTCAGCTACGCCATGTCCGCGAGGAGGTCCGGAGATGTGTGTGAACCCTCAGGGGCAGATGTCTCCACCAGTGCTGCTGCGGCCACGTTCGCTGTCCCCAACGCCAGCTGCGAGGCAATGCCGTTCTGTTGGATTCTATGTCAACCTCAGGAGTTCATGATATCCATGCCCAATATCAGGCCGCCTGGAGCTACCCCATCCTGTCCCCAAATGGCATGCCAGCCGACACCCAGAACGCAAAGCTCGCATCTGGGACGTTTTGCTGGTGCCTTCCCGACTGGCTCAACACTTGGATGTTACAACCTTTCCAGGGCTTACAGTGCTTCTGACGGCACCCTTACTTCTGAAGGTTGCGTGCCGGCCACATCACCGCGGAGAGAGCGTTCTCTGTCACCAGTGGGCTTGCCACCTGCCGGATGCCCAGTTCGAAGCTACGTAGGATATTGATTTCGGGTCAACTCAGGTTCCTGTACTTTCTGGAGTCGGTGTGTTGAGCTCAGTTGTGCTGGTGAGACTCAGACATCCAGGGATTTCCCAGCGCAGCTCCCCAAAGAAGCTGCTTGAGACTACAAATCACCTGGATGATATGCTGCCGCTATCTGCCACTCTTTTTTGATTGTTGTGTAGCACACGTGTGTGTGTGTGTGCGCAGTAACACATGGGAACGGCGTTTGCCGCTAGCACTCCGGTTCGACGTTGGAAAGCTTTTGAGCTAGGACCCATGTCCTCGGCGAACATCCCCACTAAGGCGATGCCGGCGTGCAAAGCACCCCCTCAGGTGGCGGGCGTTGGGTCCGCCGATGATGGTCGCCGAATGTGGGGGCGGGTTTACACAAGATTACACAAGATAAAGGATGAATCGGAATCGCCAATTGAGGGGGCGTGTTTAAGGCACATGATGCATCGGAATTGCGGCCGGAATGTTTTCCGGACCACAGCCAACAGGCACTCCCCCAAGTATTGGCTTATTGGCGCTTTTCAGGCACGGAGCCAAGATTCTCGCGCACGGCCAGGAGGATTAACCCCGAGTGCTAGAGGGTTCTGTTGGACTGACAAATGCTTTCCCCATGTTTTCCCCATATTTCCCCATGCGCTGGCGGGATTCCGGAATCGAACGGGGGCTGGAACACATGTTACCCTGCCTCCTTTCTATCTTGCTTATAAAATAGGATGGTTTTTCGACACCGAAAGTATTTGTTTTGATCCTTTAATTTGTTGATAGTCTTTCTTGATGTCTAACCTGCAGAGTGCTACGTGTGGTTTTTGTGAACGCTGGCCGGACGGTGCTTTCTTTGTAAAGGTGCGATTCTGTGCGATTTGTCGTGTTGTAGTTCGTGTTGGCGAATTGAAGCATTCTTGAGGCTGCAGCACCAAGCCCTCAAAAATGCCTGTCACCTCGCACGGTTGTATCCTCAGTGTCTGTTCACGAACGAGCAATTATGGAAAGATTCCGGTTGAAATTCAATGTTTTGCAGGTCATCGTTCGTCACGCAACGCCGCGTGCTTCAACAAATGTTCCTAAAGCCCAAAGCCCTGCGGTGGCCTCGCATCAATTGCTGTGTCGAAAGCAGCCGGCAAGTGTTTCACATCTTGACGCGAGGTTCAGGTCTTGGTCACGCCTCGGGCAGTGCCGTGGGAAACCGAGAGAGCAGGACTTGTGTGTGATGTGAGTGCGCCATATTATTGTTTTGTCAGGTCTGGCAAAGGCCTTGCAACTCCTGGAGGTATACTAGAAGGCGATGGCAATGACGGGATCATGTGCCAACATTCAGCTTCTGAGCCCTTCTCGCAGGCCTCCGAGCGGTTCCGACGTTTCCAAGGACGGCCTTCCAGTGTCTTCGGCGGTAAGTGTGCATGGGTCGAGACATGAGGACAATTCTCCATCCTGCGGGGAACGCTCCAGGCGGGATTTCTAGAAGAAGTGCAGGAGCAGTTGGATAGCAGGCCGTGGGTTGCGGTGTCAGGCGGGCCCGGTGTTCGACGCGCCGCCTCCCATGGAGCTGTGAAATCCCATAGGCACGGCCAGAGCAGCCAAAATTCGGATGCCGCGTCTGGTCAGCATCTGCCTAGGACTGGTCCTGCCGTGCTTCCTCCGAAGCGACCGGTTTCAGGTGCAAGCTGGAATCCGGAATGTGTGGGTTAGTGAAGTCGGAGACGATCGAAGCGAGGTGCGGCCAAGGAGCCGTTCAGCGAGTGCCCGGCTTGGCTTTGTTGCAGTGAGACCCTAAGGCCGTAAGGGCGAGGCGTGCTGTCGCGCGGTGCCATTTAAGGCAGACTGCTGCCGGACAACTTCCGCCGCGAGGGACAGATCACGCAGCCATGCAAGCTGCAAGCCGAGCTGGAGCCGGATCAACGTGGCGCATTTCAAACCTGGTAGGACATCCACACAAGCAGACACGGTCGGGACCTAATTCGACACGTCTTTTCCTGCAGACGAGAGGCAGACTCGCTGCCGCACGATGTTGCTGCTAAGGATCAGTTCTTCGCTGATGGGGAGAAGAAGGCTGCTCGTTTCTGCTTGTGTGTTATGCAAGGGCATGTTCGGGAACCCGACCAGAGGACCCCAGCTAAATATATGTTTGGGGCATTGTAGCTTGACGAGAGCAGGACGGCTTCAGCGGGGCTGGAGTGTTTTGATGCATCCCAGTGTTTTGCCACCATCCTGGCAGTGGGGTCATCACCTTGCCATGAGGCACAGCAGAGGATTCTTGGAAGGCATGCCTCGCGCAGGTATAAATGCCACGATCCATTATTCTGAGATCGCTTGCGAGACGGGGAGTGGCACCAGTCAAGGACGTACCGAGCTGGGTGCATTGCAGACGGTCTTCCCAACTGGGACACCCAGACTGCATTCTGGCAGCTTCTAGACAACAGAACGACGAAGAGGTTATCTTCCAATACGATGCTTGGAGACAAGGAAGCGCAGGGAACACATCGATTCAGGCTGATCGGCCTGTTGTAGGAAAGCTGCTGCACAATGCAGCTCTCTCTGCCTGTGAACGTCTCAGCCTGTGGTCAAAAGCTGCGGCGATTCTGCAAGATGCGGCTTTGCGTGGAGCGCTACAGTCAGATAGCCGCCCGCTGCTGGACTTGGTCTCCTTCAACTTGGTTTTGGGGGCCTACGCTGCGGCTCATCAGTGGGAGGCAGCCCTGGATCTGTTTATTGATATGCAACGTACGGTGACGCCTGATGCTTCGTCTTATGCCGCGCTAATTGAGGGCTGCAGAAGTGCTCGCAAACAGCACATCGTAAGAATCGCGTCCAAATGGTCCAAGCAATGCTTCGAAGAGACGCTGTCGAAGATCAATGACAAGAGAACTTCTCCTCGCTACTACTATTTGTCCCTCAGAACTTTAGTCAAACGGCAGCTTTGGTCAGAAGCTACAGATTTGCTTTGGCAACTTGCACATGCTGGACGAGCTCTCGACACGGAGCTTCTAAACATAGCTATATCTGCGTATGGGCATGGTCAGCAAGCCAGGAGTGCATTGAAGCTTCTCGACAAGGCCGGGGCTCGGCTGGGGACGCTGCAGCTGCCACCCGCCAACTTGGAGAGCTTTAAACTGGCAGCTCTGTCTGTGCCTGTGCCATCTGTGTTCAGCACGAGCTCGAGCTTGCCTGGATGGCCGGAAGCCTTGAGCCTCCTGGAAGAAGCCAGTCGCTCACGGTTGCAGCCGGACATGCAGATCTTTACAATCGCTGCAGGTGTGTGCTCAAGGGCTCACTCATGGGGCGCAGCTCTGAAGGTGCTGGAGGCAGCTAGACATCGGTGTCTGGAGTGGGATATCTTTGCATACAATGCGGTTCTCCAGGCATCAGCGCGCTATTCAGTTGAATCCGACATGAACTTCAAGACGGTCTGGCGGCAACTCCATCACCAGCAGCTGAGTCCTGACGGTATCACATATGGCGCAGCTATCGCACTTTGTGATCGCTCCCACAAGTGGGCCGATGCCCTGCACTTGCTAAGCGAGATGCAGCGCCCAACAGCAGTCTGCTTAACCTCAATTTTATCAGCTTGTGCTAGAGGCTCTGCATGGGAATTGGCAGTGCATCTGTTTTGGACGATGCCCGGGCAATGGGGATTCCGCCCGCACGCGGCAAACATGGTCAATGCCCTTCATGCTCTGGGCAAGGCCCTTCGCTGGCAACAGGCTTGTGCCTTGCTTTCTGAGTTGGAGTGGGCTAATGAGCACATCTCCTGGCAGCATTACTTCGCGGCAGCTGACGGTTGTGGTGAAGCCGGTGAATGGCAAAGGGCTTTGCAACTCGTCTTGGAGAAGCTGCCGGGCAAGTTTGAGTTTCCTCCAAGCTACCGCTTCAGTGCAGCAATCGGTGCATGCAAAAGTGGCTTGGTTTTCTTGGAGGCGAGTGGCAAGAGTGTGGCCGAACTTCGCTCCTCGTCGATCTGGGAGACCGCTCTGGCACTGTTCTGGTCAGGCTTAGAGGAGACTCTGCTGGCAGAAGAATCCGAGGCTGGAGTTTCATACAACGGCAGGTGTGTGTGTGTGTGTGTGTCTATGTGTGTGTCTCTTGTTGCATCCCGAAAGAAAGGTCGCAGTTGGTAACGAAGCCACGGTCTTGAGTGCTACCATCTCCACACTTGGCCAAGTAGCATTGTGGGAGATGGCTCTCAGCATTTTTCACCAGATTCCAACCAGCAAGATCAATGAGGTAGACCACATGACGATCATGGTTGCCCTTTGCAGTGGAGGTCAACGTGCCCTTGCTCACCAGATGTTCAAGGATAAAGCAGAGAGAAACTTAACGACTTTGGACTTGCACAACCTGCCGGTGGTGGTTGCAGAGCTGGCAGTGGAGACTGCGCTGGACGATTTGAAAGGCATGCCGGACCCGGAAGTCCAAAGTCTCAAGATCATCACAGGGCGCGGGGCTCGCAGCGCAGGCGAAGCCTTGGTCCGCCAAGCTGTCTTGAGGATGCTCGAGGCGAGGTCGGATGTGAGGCTTCAGCCTGGCCAGAATCCGGGACTCCTGACATGCAATCTGGAAAAAGGCCGAGTAAGGCCCACTTCCCTAACTTTGGCCATGGATAGCGTCGACCCCTCTCCTGAGCAGCTCCACCTCCCTATAATGACTTCCAAAGCCCCATGCAGGCAGCCAAATGGCATGCCAGGCTGTCTAATCCGCACTGGGAATTGATCCGTCCGGAGGATGCCTGCTTCCTGGCATTCAACGGTGTGCTCAGCGAGCTCGGGGCCGTGGAGGCATCGATAGCCTTGCTGACCTCTTGCAGACTCTGCTGCTCGCCACGCCCGCAGGCAACCTGCCAACAGCTCCTCGCAAGACTGCCCTGGGCCTAGTCGAACCCGGCTTTGAGACCTATAGAAGAAGAGAAAGAGGGGGAACAGTGATGGCCACGGGCTCGGAATATTCGAAACCTTTGTCTGCTCTCAGGCATTTGGGACCATCCGTTCGCTGGGAGGACCGAGCCTGATGGAGGGAGGGAGATAGCTGGTTCAGCCCGAGAGGAGCTTCTGAATCTGGATCCGGCCGTCCAACTCTTGGGCTCCACAGCTCAGGTCCAGGCCAGGTGGAAGCATCTGAGATCGCTCACGAGCCTCTGCAGCGCAGAAGCTGAGCAGGACGACCAGAGCCCGCTTCGGAGCCATCAAGGCACTTGTAGACCGTGTGACTAGCGAAGCACTTGCAGAGTGTGTGCGATAAGACTAAGAGGCTGGTGGCGAGCTCTTCTTGCGAGGCATGGCCTTTATGGCCCGGGCAATGCAACTCGGCTTGTGAAGTTGCCCTTTGGCGTCCTCTACCGTGGAAAAGTCTAACCTGGTGGTGACTCCGCAGGCGATGGGTGTTCCAGAGCTGACAGAGCTGGTGACAGACGCTTTGCGTTTTCTGAACAGTACTCAGAGCTGAGATCTCCGGCATGGTTTTCTTTTGTCAATGCAGCATCATAGCTCAACCTAGGCGGGATCGACATGCACCGGAGGCACTGGCACTTCGTTTGCTGCTCGTGTTTTGGAGACGCAAATGCGACAGGCATTCTTGCGAAATCTTCGCACGGTACATTCTGGATCGTACTGCCGTCTGGTGTTTCCCGTGGTCTTGGTGGCAGATGCTTGGTTGCCTTGATGCCAGGAAGCGTCTGAAGGAGCTCTACGGTAGTTTCGAATTTCATGCCCGCGGAATGATGGGCAAAAGCTACAGGCACACGCCGAGAGCTTTACTTGCAGGAGCTGCGTGCAACATGGTTTTACCCTTGATTAGTTACGTTGTCTCAACATGACAATCGCTCTCTTTAGCGGTGGTTGCATCCGCAAGGAGCATCAGCCTGCCTTTTTTTCTTCTGTTTCGTGTCTCCCGGACCAGGTGTCGAAGCAGACTCACGCGCGAGGAGCACATCTGCCGACAGGCCCGTGCGTAAGACTTTTCCACACCTTTGTGGATCATTTTGCGCAGCAAGTTTGGAAAGCTTCACAGACAGAACCGGTTCTCCGAGAAGCCGATAAACCTTACTATGGAAGTACCTAGTATATTTCTGTGCGCTTCTACGGTGCCAGGTGCCAGGTCCGGACAGGTTTCCGGCAGAAATTCTCAAAGTTGCGCACACCTCTTGTCTTGGGTCATTACACCCGCAGCTTCTCCATATGTCCGACGCCCTCATCTGTGCTCGCGCTGGCAAAAAGACCCAGTTACGCAAGATTTGGGCCAATTTCCCGTGCTAGCTCGTTGTGCAAGAATCTATGCTTCTCTTATATGTGCAGGCGCAGGCGACTCTCCTTTCAC
The DNA here is from genome assembly GCA_905221635.1 of Symbiodinium sp. CCMP2456. Classification (NCBI taxonomy): domain Eukaryota; class Dinophyceae; order Suessiales; family Symbiodiniaceae; genus Symbiodinium; species Symbiodinium sp. CCMP2456. The sequence goes on along the minus strand of CAJNDV010006747.1, from coordinate 72,043 downwards.
TTTAAAGCTCACGTTCGATGTGCTCAATGTGGCTTTCGGGCCACATGCATTGTGTCGGCTAGTAGAAGTCCATGAAAGACACCGAGTCATGTCATGCCATTTTCTAGACACAGTCACCTTCTCGGTTATTCGCGATTGTCTCTCTTTAACACGGTCATGCCTTCGTGGTAGACTTGCAGCCTTCGGATCCTTCGGCAGGGCTGACCAGACTCACAAAGACCATGGTCTCAGCTCTGAGGCAGAATTCCCTCTGTGATTTTGGTCATGTCCTGCTTCGAGATTGAATTGCTGAAATATCATGGAGCCAGCCGCGACCTGTGCCTCAGTTATGATGTGTAGCACACTTGTGTGCGAAGT
>CAJNDV010006747.1:50342-71586 GCA_905221635.1 Symbiodinium sp. CCMP2456 | reverse complement strand
TGCAGGTCTACTTCGATACGAAAGATCAGACTCCGAGAGAGTCATGTCGCAGAAGACGCCACCGAAGTGAAAGCAGTTGGAAAAAGCGCTCACATCAGGGATCTATGTTAAATCTTCGAAAGCGCTTGTTGTCACATGCGATCATGCGTGACTGAACTCCGACCGAAATGTTCAAAATTTCTCCCTCTAGCGGCACATGATCATACAGGAGCTTCAGGTCCCGCTGTCGGATGTCGGCAGAAAAACAGTTTAGCCATCCACTGGCTGGACACGAAGTCTAATGACCACAAAAAACATCTCTGTATGTATTTCTCGGGCCATGGACGCTTCGAACAAGCTTCTCCTTTGCTGAAGCACCGCTCTCGCCCGCCCAGCCGGAAACTGTTCATTTGTCGCTCGACGTTGCAATCGATACTGTACTCTTAGAACCGTCTGCAAAGCATGGGACATGTGTATCGGCACCCGTGCTGTCCGTGATCCAATGGCTCGTTCGCCCCAGTTAAGTGGAATAATGCCCCACCCATGCACTGCTATGGAAATCATGTTGAGTTACGCAGGCAAAGAGCCGCCTCTGTTACAGGACAGTAGTCAAGAAACCCAACCGCAAAAGCCCACCCCCTGCCGGGTCGGTTCAAATGTGACCTGAGTAGTCGGCCTGTTGCCTTGCTGAGTACATTCGTCGGATAAATCGAGGCAGCATTGCCTAGCGACGGCCAAGCCAGTGAAACAGCTTGCACGCACATCTACAGCCTTATTGATCTTGCATGGGTTCCTGAACGGTTTTTTTTGGTCACTGTCTTGCCAAAATGCACCTCGGACGTAGAGTGATATGAAGCTGACAGTAGCCGAATCCAGACATCTTGTCAGGTGTGCAAAGACAAAGTTGCAGCTCCGTCCGATCTGGTTCGGGCCGAGGCCGTTGGAGTCGATAGTCAGTGTCTGCCGCGCTAGCGTCACCTGACATCTGCATGAGAAGACGAGCAGGTTGAGATGCTGAGAAGCCTCGAGCATCCGAGTGTACCCCAGGTGCGGTGATGGTGTCGTAGGTGATGGTGGAGACGGAATTGAGAAACTCTCTGTTCCGAATTCCAACAGCTGGCATCACGAGGTGATCGCTAGCTTTGAAGATTTCAACAACATCTACATCGTGTCAGCTGCTCAGAAAGCAATGCTGGAGTGATAAGGCAATGTAGAGCTTGCTTGTGCCCAAAGAACTGGCAAGTTTACAGCTCGCGCAGCCGTTGTGGAACGAGCTGCGAGGATGACGACAGGCTTACATGATTTGTTAGAGGTTTGTCGGAGTAAAGCACTATACATGACCGCCACAGACAGGAAGTGTTTCAGGGCCATACCTTGCGAACATCACAACCTCTGCACTTATGGGACGATGTCTCATTGCCTCGTTAGCAGTGATCAGCCTTGGCTTTGCCTGCATACGGGGACAAAGCCTTCCCACCATTGACTACTTGAACTTGAATTTGGAGTCCAAGTTCCTCCTGCAAGCATTCGCCGAAGACGGAATCCTGCTTGTCCCTGGTGTACCAGGATATGCTGCGGCAAGGACAGCAGCCCTCTCAGCGCTGGCACCTTGTCTGAACAGCGCTCCAGGAAGAGACAAAGCTCTCAGGAGGCTACTCGCAGATGGTTCGGAGAGGTCCACGATTGCCACCAAGACTCACGGACACGCATTGCAGCCCCTGTCAGTTGGATGTCCAGACTTCCAGCACAAGGCAGACATGCTCAGGACAGTGGTGCACATCGCGCTTGCTGAGGTCCTCCGTGTTTGGGGTCAAGCTGGATCTGCAGAACGAGTGATCCTCCGACACGATGCTGGCCATGCATACACAAGTCTCGCAGAGGCTGCTTCAGATGCTACGCACTTGGAACATTTCCATTTGTATTCCAGCAAAGATGCCGATGAATCGAATGCTAGTCTTGGACTTCACACGGATGCCGGTTTGCTTCTTGCCTTCACCTCACCTTTGTACCAGTCAGATCATGCCAGTGGACTGTGGATTCAGCGAGCCTCTTCAATAGAGGCTGTGGAGTTGCCAGCAGATGCGATCGCTTTTGTTGTGGGTGAGGCAGCAGGCTGGCTGCCTTGGGCCAGCCGTGCTTTGCCTCACGAACTGCGGCTGTCGCCGCGCATGTCAGATCGAGCGTGGTATGGTATCATGACCCGTCTACCGGAAGACGCGGTGAAGACCTCCAACTTTGACCCGGCATCACAGCATCAATTGACGTTCGGCCAATGGTGGGACACGGCTGCTAATTCTTTGATGTCAAAAGGCACGGTGGGCTGCGGTTCTGCACATGCAGCAGACCCGACCCACAGTTGTCCAGAAGGCGAGGCCTACTGTTGGATGCAATGCATGATGCTTCCGCCAGCCTGTACGGCCAGTACGGCGCATTGCGTACACCCAGATGGCACGCCCTGGACGAATCACAGTGAGATGTGTCCGACCTGTACTCTGACCTGCCCTGCATTTCAGGGATGGGGCTTTTGTGACGAGGCTGCTGCTTCCGATATGATAATGCAAGGATTTGTCAGCTTCGGCTTTTCGGGCAACAAAATGAAGCCATGTGTGGTGCTTTTTTTTCCAGGCTGGATCCTTAACACTTGGTGGAAGTTTTGGCTTGGAGCTGGGGGTGTTCTGATGCTGGGGGTCACTGTGGAGTGGGTCTCGACGTTGCATATCGCAGCAGAACGCAAGTTCGGGCGGCTGTTGCAGACACTACTCTATTGTGGAAGAATGACACTCGCCTATATGCTAATGTTGGCGACCATGACGTTCTGTATCGAGATTTTTGCGGCTGCTATCGCTGGACTGGGGCTCGGACATGCCTGCTTCGGAAGCTGGAAGAAAGGGCTGAGATTGAATGGACCATCGCTTTGCTGCAGTCACGGGTCTGTAGATCTCAGGCGCAGACAGTCGCGTGACATTCGTGTGACTCCCTGCTTACAAGCAGATGACTGCGTAATCCTGCGTGTGATGGGGATGACGTGTGGAAGTTGTGCCCAGACTGTGACGCATGCACTGGAAGGAGTAACCGGAGTTGTGTCCGCACGTGTGACCTTGGGCCCAGTTGCAGAGCCAGGAATCGGTACAGGTGTGGGGACGGCAGAGATCTGGGTGAACGCAGGATTTTCAGGGGTCGATGCTGCGGTCGCTGCCATTGAGCTGGTTGGGTTCGAAGCGCAGCCCGTTCCAAAAGCATGACAGAACCACGTGCTGCACTTTAATATTTAGGTGTCAGCTGGTTTCACCGAAGCTTCGCTATTTTCAGTGCTGGTGCGTGTACCGCCTTGTTGGTACTCTTCCATCGCGTATGCTGCCAGCCGGTGTCGCGAAAAGTAAGGACCACACACATTGCATGTCATATGTCGATATATAGCAGACCATCAAAGACGCAAACCTGTAGGTACTAGGTACTCGTATTGCGAATTTGCGATTTGTCAGGCTCGAGCCAGTGGAGAGCATCGAGTTAGTCAACATTCTGCCGCTCTGCATTGAGTTGGACGTGGTAGGACTCGCTTCGATGATGAACCTTCTAGTGAGTCCGCTAAACATTGTTTGGGGATGGCGGGAAATGCGTTCAAGCCCCTGTGCAGCCGCCAGGCAGCAATGGCATCAGAATGGTCAAGGATTGAGTGTTGGTTGGCTGGTCGTCAGCTTACGGCACAAACTTGTTTGCCTTGTTCGTGCACTGTCTGCCGACTGGAAGCTCAGCACTCGGCGGACAGGCCGAGATCGCCCGGCAGTTGTTGGAAGCATTCAGGCTGGATCATGCCTTCACAGATTGGAAGCATTCCACCCACCGTCCCTTAGCTAATGCCCTCGTTCTGCACCAAGAACGGACTCAGACCGTCCGAAACGAGGGCGTCGCAGCAAATGAAGCTGAGCCGTCGTTCTCACACCCGTCCACAGGGTGCAGTTGAAGTTGTTCGTCACGAACCCCGCACTTGAAACACACTGTTCTGTAGCGTGGTAGTTTACACTGGGCAGAGCAGTGTGCCAAAGCTGGCGCGCCTCACAGCCCATTCACCAGTACGCGTTGTTGCAACTTCATGCACTGTCTGGAGTGACTTAGTCGGGCTGCCAAACTCCTCCGTTAAGCCTTGTACTTTGCTCATTTTGATTGCTGAGCCTCGCATAAGGCCGCTTTTGGCCAAAATGTCAGTTTGTTTCAGTGCAACATCGTGAAGAAACGAAGCGATGACTGAATCTGAGGGCACTAAGCTGTTTGGGTACGTGAGTGCCGGTTTTGAATATGATTGACAGCTTTCCTCGCTTGTGGCCTGCGTCACGCATCGTCTGAGGACGCCTCGTGTATGTGCACCGTGCAGCAGCGGCCGGATGAGTTTACACTTTCGACCGCAGGCTTTTCGCAGCCTTCCCGAAAACCGCGACGGATCGCGATGGCGAACTCGGCACTGTCCAGCGGGGCCCCTGGCGCAGTCGCAGGCGGGAGATTCAAGCTCGGGGCCGCGGCCCGCCGCCGTGCCTTCAAAGGCAACAGTGATGAAGTAAAAACTGAAGATGAAAACGTCCTGGACGATTCAAAGTTCACCACTATGGGCTTTGCGAATATTTAATTGCAAAGGAGCACGATTGGCAAATACGCCGGCCCGACAGCTTGGCCATCCCCCCGATGAGCTCCAAAAACGTTTCGGCTTAAAGCTGTGCTTCCCGTCCTCACAGTTCCGTTGGAGCCTCGGGACATACGAGGGTGGCACGCAGGATCCCCTTGCTTTACACTCCAAAAGGTAAGACTTCCAGCTTACGGCTGTTTGTCGTGGCGCTGTCACTTCTTGCTTCGCCATCTTCTCATCGTCATCGTCTCTTCGCCTTTTGACATCCTGCTGAAAACAAGACCCCCGCCATCAACTTGGATTCGCCTACAAGACTATTGCGCCTTGGAGGAATGGAACTTGCTATAGCTTGCTCTTCACGTCAATATATTTCGGTATGAACTTTGAGAAAGGACGACTTGAAGAATGGACTCGGAGGCCGAAAAGACCCTGAGGGCAGCCCCGCTGCCTCTTGCAGGGACCTTTGCCCTATGAATCTGGCAACCGGCTTGCTCGCAAAAGCCGGCTTCGTCCGCAAACGCAACAGCCCAGTGGGGCACAGTCGCGTTTCTTCAGTTTAAGGAGGCAGCGAAATCTCGAAATTGGAGACCTTAATTTGTTCGGCAAGAGCCTCCCAGGACCTTCGGCGGGAACTAATCACGGACCACGTGCTGAAATAGGTGAAGTTCCCGGGAACTCGCATGTGGTTTTCAAGAATGGAGTGCCCGGCCGTGGACCAAGCACACGGGACGAAGAGGGCCAAGCCGAAGGAGTCAAGTCAAGACGCCGGACACCACCGCCAACCGCACGACAAGGCAATCGTGGCCAATCCCACGATGTTGCGAACGAGAGGCAGGTGGCCGGCAAGGACAAGTACAGACGTAGAAGCTTGGGCCTGGGTCACAGCGACATCACACACATGTTTGACCCGCAAGGAGAACACAGGAGAAGCATTCGCTTCACCTTTGAGAAACGGTTTGTTGTTGGCCGCAGGGCCTTTCCCAACTCGAGTACTTAGTAGAGGGCTGTCGCAATGAAGCAACTGTGAATGCAAGGCACCGGCACTTGAAGCTGCTCAGATGCTCAACGAGATCTTGCATCAACAAGCCGCACAAGCCAGAAAGAAATTCCTTCTGCTGAACATGGAAGGTGGTTGTGGCGCTGAGTCGATGCTTGTGTGTCGACGTTGTGAGCGTGGCCTTGATCGAGCTGTGTAGAACAACGGTCTCCCTGGAGTGATGCCTTGACGATGTTGTGTTGTGACGGTGTAGGTAGGTTCTGAAACATGCAGTGTTGGCAAGAGCAGGCACTGCCATGAAATGCGGCCACGCAGCCTCGCACCGAGAGCACCCTGCAACGCAGGGCATATTTGTGTGTGTGTGTGTGTGCGTTTGTGCGCGCACATAGAAACAGGCCCATAGGCATCGCCAGCAGTGCAGTACAGTAGGACTGTTGATTCTATATCCTTCTTTAACAGCAGCTAGAAAATTGGCGGAAGTCCGGATTGGAGCTCTTGGTTTTCCGAATGAGGTGTGGTTCACGGAGATCTTCGCCTCACCAGCCTCTTGCTCTCTGCTGTAACGGATGCTCGGACGGCCCCACAGCTGGTCTTAGCAGACCTTGGCCGAAGCCTCAGTCGAGGCCTGGAGGTGTAAAGCTGGAGTTTCCTGCTCAGCCCCAGGCCTTGCCGGCTTGCCGCTCCCGCCGCCGCCCCTGGAGAGGCCCAAATCGGAGAATCGCTCTTTCGCTTGTTTTCCATGAACGTCTCACAGGTTCCCGGCGACTCCTTCAGTGCAAGCTTCAGCTTCGTTGCCTTTTTAGTTTGTGCCTTGACCGCATGCACGTATTGGGGAGCTCGTGGCTCAGCGGACGTTTGGAATTGTTTAGGCCCCGCAGCACGGAAGTTACTTGCCCCAAGCTTCTGCGACTTGCAGCAGTGGCAATGCAGCTTCTTGACTTGCCATGGATCCATGCTGCGTCGGTGGAAAGTCGTGGGTGGAAGAAGTTCTGGTGGCATCGTAGTTCGCGAAGGCCCTTTTGTAATGTCTGGTGTCGTTCTCGCTGAAGCCAGACGTCCTTGGTGTCGTAAAGCCACCACCAAGCTCGATCAGGTCCAGATTTGGGTGCTAAACCGGTCTCTGAGCGCTTGGCAACCGGCGCCGTCATCGAGGCCGCTCGAAGGCTCTAAAAAGCAGTCAACCTCAAAGCGCCACTCTGCAACTCCATGCGCGCAGGGTCCTGCTTCCAGGTCTTTGTGATTGTTACTGGCCCAACACAGGGGAAATTAACTTCAGAAGAGGTAATATCGTTGCGCCTTACGTCAATGAATGCTGGATATTGGTAAGACCTTGCAAGATTAGCCTGTTAAGAAGCTCTGCGCAGGAGGAGACAGCTTTGGCGGTCGGTACCTGTGATCGACTTCGATATCGCAAAATATTGGGACAAGGACCAGAAACTGGCTGGATAAGTTTTGAAGCGAACGGAAATCGTCTTATCACCCCTGTTAAGCATGTGTCGTTTAAAGAGACGTCGTGGTTGGAGACCACACGATATCAAGAGATTGCGCAGGTCCGTGCAGTAGTTGAAGCTGACTGCTGTGAAGTCGGCGATGCCGTTTCGGCGGCGTTTCAAGGCGATCCTGGTCTTATCGGCCCTGATGCTTGCCCGGGCGTTGGGAATCTACTTTGGAGAGATCAATCTGCCAAGCAGACCGGGCTTCCTTTACCAATTCCTGTCTCGGAGCAATGGCGTGCGGTCGTCAGCAGCAGTACGGAGTTTTCTGAGCAGTCAGTTTGGGATGGTGGTGTCGAGAACTCCGCGGGGTCTTTTTCGCTGGGGCTTCGGCCGTTGTTCCCTTCCGAACGTATCGAGCGGCTACACTTAAGTTGTGATGGAAGAAATAGTCAGTTGAAGGTGTCTGTTTTGAGCGATGCAGCAAGAATGCAGGGCCCACTTCGGGCGAGAGAGGTTGTGCAGTCTACGCTGACGGTGTCAGAAGAATCTAGTGTGAAGCCCTCCCGACGGTATCATTTACGTATTGACTGTGATCGAATCACTGAAGCTACCAACAAGGGGCTCGGCCAGGAGATGTCTCGCGAACTGGAGCGGTACTTCGAGCCTGGTTGTGTTTTGTGCACTTGTGAAGTTCGGCCCCGTGTGGACGGTCGGACGGAGTTGGTTCGAAGATTGCTTGGCGGGAGCATACTCATGGAGGCGGCACCGGGTCTAAAGCCTGCGGGTAAACCAGATTTTTCAGAGGCAATTCCGTTGCTATCCAGCCAAATCCTTTTCATGCTCGACGTGGAGACTCGAGTCTGGCTGTCAATTCGAGGCTTTCCTTTGGTCGATATCTGGCGGGGAATACGCAGGCCCTTTCAATGGGCAGTGTTTAGTGGAATAAATGCGGCCGCTTCTCAAATCTTTGCGGTAGGCAGTGCCGCTGACACAATTGCTGAGCAAAAGCTGGGGCTTGATTTGCCTGATCAAGCCGTCGACGAGCTACGCAACATGCTGCCGGAATGCAAGAACAGCGTTGGCGAGAAGCACGGCCAATTTACAGAAGGCTCGGTGGACATATTGAGCTTTATTGGGCTACTGAACCGTGTTTGCAAGAGAGCCGACGCGTGCTCGGACATCTTCCGAGAGTTTACTGATCTAGGCTCGGGCAGAGGCCATGCAATTCTGGCTGCTCATGCTTTTTTTCCGTTCCGCAAATGCCGCGGGTACGAAATCGATGAAGAAGCACTTAGTGCCGCGGAAACGTCGGCCCGCCACTACGTGCGCTCCGGACTTGTTATGCAAGCTCGCTCGACTGCTATACCTCACAAGATGTTTCTTCGAGCAGACTTCGTCCGGGAGCCCAACTGGACAGATTCTTCCGTTGTCTTTGTGAACGGTGTAACTTGGCCCAGCAATCTTATCGCAGAAACAGCAAGGCTGGCACTGCGACTCAAGCCCGGCTCTGTGATAATGGTCGTTGCTCGTCGCTTCCCTGTCGAAATGGAATTTCTGCAGGCCTTCGATGTAAGAGGGGAAGCTTGCTTGCTGAGCTTCTCCCGAACACGGCCTTGTCAAGTGTTTGTTTACCAGCGTAGATAGACGGTTCTGGTTTCACCTTGTGGAAGCCGTCTGTCGGCCTCATGCCTCAAAAGTCTCAAAATTATGTGTTGGCGGGTTCCGTGCCGATTCCTTACCATAAGCCGGCCATGCACTTACATGGTGGGCGCACACTATAAGGAGGTCCGAGTTACTTGCCTCTAGTTCTGCTAATCAAGAGATCCAACAGAGGTTCCATTAACGTCGTGAAAGTCAGTGCTTCCGAAGACTTGTGGGGTGCCGGCAGATCATCTTAGATCAACACCAGGCACAGCAAGCCGCGGCGCCGTCTTCCGGATCGGAGGCTGACAGATTTGCACGGGTTTGCACAGACTTTGGAATTCCGCTTTGTCGCCTGTGCCGAAGCAGAGTACTGGTATAGGAATGGATGCAAAGCCCGAGCACGCTCCTGGACGTATGGTCGTGTGGGTGGTGGAACCAAGCAAGCTGTGGTGAATTGCTGAGATTGCTTCGTCCAAATTGGATGGCTCAGGTGCCTGCTGTTCATTCTTCTCTCCGGTCGCCATCCTTTCAACTGTGATCTTGGTGGGCGACTGCCAATGCCCCAGTCGCCCATTGAGTCACACAAGAGGCTGCATGGTTGTTTGCAGGGTGCCAAGTGCTGTTCTGGGAATCTGGGGCTCTGTTCCCCCCGAACCTGATTGGCGACTGCTTGGATCTCGGCCATCACGATCTGCCCAGCATGCAGAAAGCAACTGTTTCACATCATTTCAATTCTGAAGGCTACCTTCTGCCTCCTCCACGTCTCTCTGCGCGCAAATGCTGTCGTGGGACGTGAAGGTTTCAGGTCGGTTTACTCGACTTCGAGAAATTATGCTCGAGCAGGCGCGCCCCTCGGCAGCCGAGTGCCTGCGGCACTCCTGGCTCTCAGCGGAGGATTCCGACAGTATGGCCCTGCCCATGGAGGCCGCGTCTGCAAAAGTTTCTGACAAGCACTGCGCAAGCGTGTGGCAGAGCATCGCAGGCCCTCGGCAACCTCTTGAAAGCTCATCACAAGTCCAAGTTGCAAGAGGCAGAACTTCAGGTTGCTTTGCTGAGTTTGGGTTGGTGTCCGTCCAAGATCACCGCGGGACTTGCGATATCAGAGCAGATCGCCAGCCCCTTCTCCGCCGCTCGGTGCCTGGTTTCCGTCACGACTTCGTGTCCTGGGCATGTCAATATCAATATCTGTGCAGATCGCAGCGAGGTTGGCGCATCCTTGGCTGTCAAGCACGCTTTTGCTGATTTGGCAGGCAGTGCTAGAGTTTCGGAATTTTTTGGAGTGCGGCAGTGCAAGTGTTCAGACTGCAAGGTGATGCGGCCGCTGGTGCAAAGGCCAGCAACTTTTGCGCCTGCTGATGGGTTGCCGATACCTTTTGACTTTTGACCTTCAGAGCTGTTCGAGGAACCAGTAATGGCCACTGTTGCAGCATCAGAAGCGAGCAATGCTTTGGAGAAGTTGGGAATGTCTGCAGCTGGCCTAGTTCGCAAGTGTTCTGCGTCGTGGGAAAGCAGGAAGCATAGCGCTGAACTGAGGACAAAGGTATCGAGAAGGTCATCAAGGCATTTGCTGATGATGCAGGACGGACACATGCTGTGAACACTGGCGGCAAAGGATGCAGCAGGGTATATGAGTGCATCCGATCCCGGCTCCCCCAAAACGGCAACGCTCAATGGAAGCTTGTGAATGGTTGGGCTTGCTGTTTTCCTTGCTTTTTTTGGATTGCCTACAAGCGAGGAAACTTGTCGGTCATACGTCTCAAGATTTCCGCAAGTTGAAGGTTTCACAGTCCTTGCTCTTGCCCGGTCTCCGAAAGTGAAAGCCCCACCTCTAGTTTAGTAGAACTGCCCTCGACAGTGTTCAGAGAGAGGCTCATGTTGGATCGGGACGTAGGAAGATCCCAAGAGCCAGCACGAAGCACACCAACCTTTCCGCTGTGCCATTGCGGTCTACGCCCAGCCAGCCGGCAAACCACAGCACCTGTACCTGGGAGTTAGCGGCAGCGTGGCACAATGGGAGTACATCTGTGGCAGCGCATGACAAGACACGCTCACCATCCATGTGCACCAACAGGACAAGGTGAGCCCAAGTTTCACGGAGTCTTGGCAAAGACGGGGAATCCAACCGTGCGTTCTTCGCAAACCAGACTCCTACCGGGCACAAGACCACCGCACGATCGCCCAGAGGGAATGGAATACCATAACAGGTGCGAGGCACAGACCAAGCAGAAACGAGCAGGAGCACACGCCAGCACCAAACAGCAGGACCCGGACGACAGAAGGAGTTTTACGACCAGTGCCGGGCAGTGAGGTTATTTTTGGCCTGTGGTAGTGAAAGCGTTAATCGCTCAGCAACAGTTTTCGAGCCACCACGCTACAAAGGCGAGCCGGGCCACCCGCGATGTTTGGATTGACCGTTAACTTCTTACGACCATTTCTCCTTGTACATGGCCCAACAATGGCTGCACTTCGTAGAAAGTCTAAATGTAGGAACCACACATGCTACTGGTAGACATACAAGAGGATGCCGATGGTGTTGCGCTAGCTTGGCAAGCATGGCGGAGGACAAACAAAGATCGGGGTGCAGCTGCCACCAAGAACCCCCTTTACCACTCGTTTCCCAGCCATCGGTTCTTCATTCTCCGCGTGATACGCAGAGACAACTAGTTGGGTGTTGTTTTTGGTATTTCTTGGTTAGATTTTTTCGTTTTCCTCTGAGCCTCTTAGTTTGGATTCTCAAACCAACCGTCCGTGGCTGAGGAGGCAGTCAGTCAGTCAGCCAGTCAGACCGTCGGTCGGTCAGTCAGTCGACTCATGCACAGTCAGTCACGCAATCAGCCGGTCAGTCGCCAGTTTGGTCCTATGTTTGTTGGGCACCTTATGATATACTACATTTAACCTCAACATGACATTGGCATGGCATAGTACGGTATGATATGACATGATAGTAACGCCGATGATATGTCGAAGTAGCAAACAGTAGCTGCATAGAAATGTACGACATAAAGTATAAAGCATATTGTATGATCTGTATTCTATATATATATATGCTACCCCCCTCCAAAACCTACCTTGGATCCTCTTCTTGTACTTGTTTAGACTACGTTACGACTCCACTCCGAACAAGAGTCTTGCATCCTACAGCCGTTCAAACCAAGGTTAATGATAGTGAGTATGGCTTATTATCCCCTGTCCACGACGACGCAGACCCGCTCCAACCTAGATAGTGATGCTAATCTTTGCCTAGTATTCTATCTTTATGACGGTTCAAACCAAGATAATGATACGATACCAAGAGTTGCCTAGTGTTCCCAGTCTACAACAAAACAAAACCGTTCAAACGAGATAGAGGTACTAAGTATTGCCTAGTATTTCCTGTCTACGACGACACAACACCGTTCGAACCACGATAATACAACGCAGTATTGTCTAATGTCCTTTGTATATTACGCTATTAAATGGCGAGCTCCGCCTGATTTTCCTTATTTAGGTCTTTATCTGTAGGGTATGCTATAGGGTATTGCATAAGGTATTTCAAAGGGTATCCCAAAAGGTATTCTAGAGGATATTCTATGAGGTATATTTGAGGTATACAGAGGGTATATTACGTAGACTGTCGCTGCGAGATATTCTACTACAGGTTATTCCAGATGGTATTCTACAGGCAGTCTTTCAGGTATTCTCTAGGTTACTCCATAAGGTAACAAAAGGTATTCCGTAGCCTGTTTTTCGGAAAATATTCTATAGGATATTCTATTCTTAAAAATAATTTTATAAGGTGCCTGATTTTCTTCATAGGAACCCCTTATATACCCAAGAGCTCTCAGATCTTGGACTCCGACTGGTTTCCCATATCTAAAGTCCCTATCTATGGGGTGATTTATAGAGTATTCGATAGGGGGTTCTAAAGGGTATCCTATGAGGTACTTTATAAGCTTTCTACATGGCATACATAAGGTATACAGGATGTATCATATGTGGACGGTCTTCTACAAGGTATTCTACAGGATACACCATTCTATAAGGTATAGGGTATATCGGCGGAATTGTATACAGTATAAAAGTAGTCTAAAGGGTAATCTTTAGGTTATTCCACAAGGTATCGCAGAAGCTATTTTATGGCATATGTATAAGGGGTGTTTTATAAGGGTTCTGCTCTCTATATGTATCCCTCACTAGATAAGCTTTGATTTGTTCAAGCACTTCCTGGATCCTATTTTTAGCGTTTCACATAAATCCCTTACCCAGTAAACTACACACGCAACTGGGGAACTCGCAGATTTTCGGAAATCAAGGTAACAGGGTGGTATTCTATAAGGTATTTCTGTGTTTTGAGGTACTATATAGGCTGTTCTCTTTTATTCCTCATTTCTTTCGTAGGAGTCCCTTGCTCAATAAGCTACAAGATGGGCTCCTCCTACTTTCCCCCATATAAATCCTGATCAGGGTTTCTCAAGGGTATATATAAGGTATACAGGTAACATCGTGTATAGGATTTGCCATAAGGCACTCTATACAGTGTTCCAGACGGTATTCTATGAGGCTTATATAGGGTATACAAGAGAAAAGCAAGGTATTCTCTGGAGCATAAATACTGAGCTATACTGAAGTTATACTGAAACCCAGCCCGGATCAGAGATCAGAGATGCCACGGAAAAGTTTTACAGGGCATGTCTGATCTCTGATCTCTGATGCGGGTCGGGCTTGAGTAAAAGATACTGACTTATACTGGGCATTATCCTGCATACACGGTTTCTTTCGGATTATGTAGTAGTGTTCGTATACACTGGTCCGTGTTTGCGCATGTGTGCGTGTGTGAGCATGTGTACTGACGTGTGGTAGCATACATGTCTACAGACAGGTTTCGACACGACGGAAAATATCAATAAATATCGAAGAATATCAAATTTGATATTTTTCTTTGCTTTGAACGTTGAACATCGAAGATGCTCGGAAAAGTTTCTGTGGGATCTTCGATGTTCGATGTTCAAAGCAGCGAAAAATATCAAATTCGACATTGCTTGATTTTTGTTTTGTAAGTGTGATGTGTGCGGTCTAGTCCTTAATCGATGTGACTGCAGTGTACAAACTACTGAAAGGTAGTTTTTGGGATACCATATACATATATATATATATATATATATATACATACATACATACATACATACATACATACATACATACATATACACACATACATGTATAAAACTATGTTATTTATGTATGTATGTATGTATGTATGTATGTATGTATGTATGTATGTGTGTATGTATATATCTATGTATGTATGTACTGTGCTTATCGTTTGTAGTGCATTCTTGTCTCTTAGTTTCTTTTTCACCCTCTCTGTACAAACTCTTCTTCTGTGCATGTCTGTGCATGCGGTATGTGTCGTGTACTGAACTTATGTTGTAATTCAACATGTTACAGGCTCAGTACAGGTCAGACATCAGGCGTAGGATATGTAGCATACATGGTTTTTTCTTGGATGAGCAGAAGAACATTACAGAGATGTTCAAGAACCTCATGCTATCAAGAGAGAAACTGCTTCAATGCCCAAATGAATCCACTTCTAACCCGTGATTTGCGCATTGGTTTTGAACATATCACTGCAGTAGCCCACACTTGTTTCGACAGAACTTCCAAACAGAGGAGCAACAAATAATCATGATGAAGGAAAATGAACTATGCTTTTGACGAGACGGTACCACGGAGGAAGGAAGGAGTGAAGGTACGCACCCCCGCCCACCCCCGCCACATACATTTTTATGTCCCAAAGTAAGTACTTTCAAGGTTCGTATGCGCATACGTAACCACCCTCCAACCCAACTGCGAACACCACTTCAAGAAACCTCATCAACCGCCATCGCCTAATGAGGGGCTGGGTCTAAGACATGTGTGCATCCGCGTTGGGCAAAGAACGGGGCGGGCTTGAGAAATGTGGTCAACTGCCATCGCCTAGTGAGGAGACGGGATTAAGAAATGTGATCAACCGATTCAACCGCCACAGTGTAATGAGGGAGGGGTCTGAAGAAATGTAAACAACCGCCATCATTCAATGTGGAGGATTTGTAGAAAGTAAGTGTCAACTGCCGTCTTGTAAGATCGCATATGGAAGTGGGCAGGTTTAAGACATTTTAAGACTGCGGTCAACCGCCATCGCCGAGGGTCTGGGTTTTGAGAACTACCAACCGGAATCGCTCAGTGAGGGGAGGGTTTTCAAACACGCAGTGGGCAACCGTCGTCGCCTAATGAAGGGGAGGGTTCAGGACATGTCATCAACCTCCATCACGTAATGAGGGCGTGGGCTTCAGATATGTGTTCAATCACCATGTCCGGGTAAGAAGAAGGGTTTAAGAAATGTAAAGAACCGCCAGCGCCGAATGAGGGGGCAGTTTTCGGAAATGCGATGAACCGCAATCGCCTAGCGGCTTAGGAGCAGCGGCCCCGCCAACAGCCGCATGTCTTCAGGATCGACACTAGCGGCTTACAGAACTGCGTTCAACCGCCAGCGCCGCGAAGGCGGGAGTAACATATCTGATTAGTGGCCCCCAATGAGGGGCGGGCTTGAGAAGTGTGATCAACCGCCATCGCCGACAGGGTGGGCTTGAGACATGTGATCCGCCGCCGTTGCAGGAATGTGATCAAATGCCATCGCCTAAGGAGGGGGCGCGGTTGAGAAACGTACCAACCGTCTCGCCTAACTTTGGGGCTTGCTGAACAACCTGATCAGCCGTATGATCAACCGACGCCAGCGAATACGGGGCGGATTCTGAAACATGTGATCAACCGCCATCTCCTCATGAGGGGCCCGGGTTGGATCGACCGCCATCGCCTAATGAGGGGGCAGGTTCAAGAAACCTTTTCACCATGCGTTTGCGACGCCTTGAATCGACATGGCATAGACGAAAAGCTTGCAACGAAGCAGGATAGTAACGAGTATGTAGTACTGTTTAGGGTGCAGGTAGAGGTCCAGGGCAGTCCATTTCAAGCAAAAACCATGCGACGTTGTTTACTCGTGGGCGAGAGAGAGGACGGTACCTTCTCGATTTCCCTCATAACTTGCCGCAACACAGGACCGCAGTCCAAACAAACATCACCTCGCCTCGAAAGGGCAAGCAGATTCATTTCGCAGTTGTTTTTGACTGTCGAGCTTGTTTTGGCTGTGTTCCTCCTGATCCTAGTTGTTTGAATCAACCCACTGCCTGGGCCTCGAAGCCTGTCCCCAATAAGCGTGGGGGTCGTTTCTCTATGTTGGTTTGTCTGTCTCATCGAAGAAGGGGTGTGTCACAGCCAAACGGCCGCTCATCCCTGTCACGGTTCTGTGGATTTTTTCAGCGAAAATTAGGGTCCCATGTCCGTGTGATGATTGATGATCCAGTTCCCAAGCCAAAAAATCGTTTCGGAAGTAGCCTCGTCCCTGGTACTGTTGTTTCTTTTCCCTTTTCCCTGGTGTTTGGACATAGATGTAGGCCGCGCCACAATCTCAGGTGGGTCAAGTTTCATCGTATTAAATGATGTTGAATGAGGCTAGTTCTGTATGATCGGTCAAACCAGCTTGGAAAAAAGCCCCAATCCCTGTGACTCTTGCAGTTTCTGCATGATGAGGGCAGCAACTTCCCAACTTGTCGTCATAAATCCGCACACAATCCAGCAAGATCTCATACGCATTTGAACTTTGCATTGCCTGTTTCAACTAGCGTCCACTGTTGAAGCATGTAGAGCTAATACAGCACACGAAGCAACATCCCGTTAATTTTTTGTGTTTACAGGAAACCAAGTCCAAACAACAACGCGTTTTTCACTTAACACCTACACCTGTGCAACCCCGCACGGACCTTCTTTTGTACTGTAGATATTTCTATATTTGGCAGGAGTATTGCTGTCATAGGTATCATAGGGGCGATGGCATAGCAATCGGCAAATGCTTTTAGATTTGTGTGTTGCCAACGACTTTCTCGTAGCAAACACGTGGTTCAAACACCCACATGGCCGCCGAATGGTTCCCCAAACAGATCTGGCGGCTGTGCATAAGCCGTAGCAAATCGCAGTGCCCCGCATGCTAGTCAGTGATCAACTTTGCCTCGTGGTCGTCCCGCCCTCCCGCTCCTTCTCCGGCGTGGCGTTGAGTCGCTTTAATTGGAGGTGCAGGTGGCGGACCTGTTGCCATGCTTCTCCTGCAACCGCCTCTTGAGTGGAGGGACTTGTTCAGCTATCTTCGGCAGAAACGAGGAGGCGCAAGGCGTCGGCATAGCGGAGCCGAGGTCCCGGAAGATCAATCCGGACTGCAGGACGACCGGAAACGGGCCAACTCCATATGGGTAGTTCTCTCAATTCGGGCCCCATTTTAGGTCCCCAATATAGTACGGCACTATTATAAAAAGGACCCTAAACGAGACCCTAATTTAGAGAGCTACCCATATGTACAATCAAATGGGCAGAGTCAAGGCCGGTCTTGGACCAATCGTGATGGCTCCTTAAACGCTGCTTAACAGTGATAGGAGAATTGAGAAGTAGAAAAGCGGCGCCGATGCTCGGGGTGAGTGAGTGGGCCAAGGAGAAAACAGGAACATCGATTGGAAGAGTGACAAATTCCACTCCTGTCCGTGGCCGGAGGCCTTCCTAAATTTGTTCCGTCGCCCCCTTTGACCCCTACCTCGCACGTTACTCGAAAAAGTCTGTGGTCGGTCCCTTCGGGTCGCGTCCAACCCCTACTAGTATCATCCGGAACTCGCCACGATTGTAATTCACGAGCAGTGTCTTCAAGCACGGCGGTCAAACAGGTTCGCATGAGAGAAGACTCAGTTTTTATTTGGCAATTGTGCACGCCAGCAGGCTGTGTCGACTACCAACGCCTCATCTCTCACTGCGCTGAGTTGGCGGAGGCCGTGCGGATATGCATTGGGGGTCGGCATGTATCGGGGAGCTGCAGTTTCAGAGGATCTCCTTGATCATGCACTCTGGCGGGTCTTCACCGCAGTGCGGGGCGCAGTTGTGTATGCTGGATGCGAAGATTTCTCAGCTTTGGAGTGAGGCCGGCGAAGATCACCGAGGAATTTTAGGAGCTGCTGAGTTGGAGAAGGCTTTAGCAGAAAGCGCTGGCGAAGGCTCCAAACGCGAGCAGACGTTACTGTAAGTGCCATGCCAGTGACCTGTTCGCTGTTTGCATCGAGGTGGCGGAGCTGACAGGGCAGGTGGTGGTGAACCCGATTCGCAAGGGAGTTGCACTCAGTTTGTGACTACATTCGTTGGTCAAGAGCATGGCAACAGGATGGAATCACCGTTTCACTCATTGATTGAGCTTGCCCATATAAGGCCCTTCGGCTTGGAAATGAAAGCCAGTGACATCGTGAGGCAAGTGGCGTGCGGCCGGCAGCAGGTGCCAATTCCAATCTGCTGACTCACTGATGACGCATCACAGCTCATAGTCTCACGCGAACGGGCCGTGTTGTCATGGAGGTGACCTTTGAAGAACTTCGATCCGCGGTGATACAACGCCAGTCGACGCAGGTGCGCAGGCAACACGTACTTGCTTGCTTGGATTTTGGAGTCTTCAGGGCACGGCTCGAGGCTCCATGCAGCTGCCTTGATTGAGCTGTCTTGTGCTGGAAGATTCATGAGGCAACGAGTGGGACAGATTGAAGCGGCCTTTGCCGAAGAAGAGCCTTTAGGTCTCTTGTATTTGGCGAATGTGCCGTGACAGCTTCGCACTCTCGACGTGCTCGCTATGTCATCAGCGTATGTTGATTTGTGGCGCAAAGAGTTCGCTGCCCGGCACTGACCAGTGACTGGGATGTGTTGTACTTAGTCTTAGTCAGTCGGTTAGTCTTAGACACACAAGTTGGCCATTTTCCAAAGAGGAGTGGACTTGTGTCATGGCTTTCACGAGACAGAAACATAGTGCATCTTCTCCTGAAAGTGCCAACGCATTCTGCAGAGTACTTGCTGATGGCATGGGTCACGAGAGCTTCACATGTCGATACAGCGTGCCGAGCTTTGACGCCGGCCCGGGGAGTCCCTTGAGGCCCAAAGACTGCCAGAGACACCAGACTCACTAGACAACTCAGCAACATCCATGGGCTGTCTTAGTCACTCACAAGCAAAGCACAGCGACGTTTAACAGAATCGTCACGGCATGCCGCCGAAAGCGGCCCGCTCCCAAGAGTTCGGAGTATCAGCAGCGCAGCTTGCCGTCGCCATGCTTTCAGGTGGACAAAGCTAAGCAGAAGGAACGCGAACCTTGATGTCGTGTTGGCTGTAAGCAACCTTCTGACTGAAGTGCTGAGAATGGCATCTAAGGAAAAAATCGCCGTCGACAAGACCTTCGGACTGAAAAACAAGAACAAGAGCAAAGTGGTTCAGAAGTCCTTCGTCAGCACTTTTGCATAACCTTGCGCAAGATGCTTCCGTAACAGCTTAGGAACCGACATACTTCAAGCACATCCATCCATCCATCCATCCATCCATCCATCCATCCATCCATCCATCCAAGCAATTGTATGTTAAAGTTAGGCTCAGTGGCAACAGCATGGTGCATGCCGCATCAGCCGCGAACCCACCAGATGTCCTTCGGTCCCGACAGGAACGACTGGGCAAAGGTTAGGGATTCAATCAATCAATCACTTACTCAGTCAGGCAGTCAGTCAGTCAGTCGATCAGTCTATCAATCAATGAGTCAACAATCAGTCAGTCGATCAGTCCGCCAGTGAGTCAGTCAATCAATCAGTTTATCAATCCAATCTGTCAATCAGTTCATCCATACAGCTGACCGGTCATCCATCTATCCATCCATCGGAACAAGGGAGGAAGGGCGGGAGGGAGGGATCAAAGCGTTTCACCTACCCACCGAGCAATCCATTTGCAAAGCGCAGCAGCTGTGTGCTGCGTACTCTCTCCTTCTCCGTCGAGTGTCTCGGTCAGCTTCCCGGCTGCACTCAGAAGAGGCGCATGTCGCATGCGTGGATGGTGTCTCTGTCGACCTCACGGATCACTCCTGGAGCATGTCTACTACCAGCGCTAGCACATACCGGCGGGATGAATCGGGAGAGTCCTTCTCCAACTTTTTCATCTCTGCAATCTGCAGGCTCTGTCGGAACTCCTGCTTGAGTTACTCTCAAAGGAGCATGTGCCTGTGCGGCTGCATTTCCTAAAAGCATTCAGCGAAGACGTCTTCAATATGCTGTGATTGCAGAAGCTTTTTCATTGCTTCACTGCATTGCCGAAGACGATGCGGGATGTTGTTCCAAAGTCAGAAGTTGTCGCCTTGCTGCTCTGCTTGAAAGCTCTGGCTTCGAACCTGTTCCAAAGCTGTTCCTGGTACAGGGTCCGAGTTAAGGTCGGTCTTAAGCTTCTGACCCATAGTGTGTCACGACTTGAGCTGGTGAGTCATGTCCCATCCTCCCGAAATCGAAACGTGCGCGCTGCACTGGCCATTCTTAGTCTTACCCCTGTACTTGCAAGTGAGAGTGAGCCTAAATCATTTCCTGTAGAAGCCGTGGGCATCTGCCGTATTTCACCACAAGGCACCTGCAAGTTTGAATTTGAGGTGGCATCATTTTTTTCGAGAGTTGTAGTGCGATGGTCCGGGAAAGTGCGTTCTTGCTTGCTGTGCAGTGGCTGTAATGTTCGTTTGTTGTCGCAGCTCGGACTGACGTTGGACATCGGTCATGATGGATCCACGCAGCTGACGTCTTCAATTGGTTTGACAGCCTTATGGCACTTCAAGGCATTGACCGTGCTCTGGTAAGGTACATCAAGTCCATCGCAAACAATGCGTCAGGCATGCCTGGTTCTGTTCTGTACGGAAAGCATGCAGTCGCAGTTCTTGCTCGAGGTGCTCCAAAGGGTGGGAAGGAGCAAGCAGACCGAGATGCAAAGGACACTGCCTCTGCTGCTTCCTTCTTCGTTTGCCGCATGTGGCTTTGATATCAACTTCATGGAGGATGCCAAACAAAAGGAGATACAGAAAGCTGCGCTAATGCGCCTTGAGCTGGCATGGTTGTTTCCTCTCCGGGTCACACATTTCACAGTGGAGTTATGTGGAGTTGCAGTAGTGAGATGTAGTGAGTGTCAGAGTCGGCGAGATCTGCTGCAAGTCCGGCTGTGTCAACAACTGAGCAGATGCCGTACTAAGGAATTCATTATTCAACATGTCCACCGACAAGAAGGGAAGAGCGCCGGGCGATCAAGCCGTAGAAGTGCAGTGTCCACTGAAATGCAGCGCAGCCAACTGTCCGAGGTTCGACCCTGTGGCCAAAAAGAAGGCCAAAGCCGCGGAGGAGGAGGCAAACGTCTCCTGCTTCCGACATTTCTGTGCGCTGAGAGCATTACTTTTGCGTGAGCTGTTTCGTCTTTTTTGGATGGAGGGGCATGTTGGGGCTGCGGCTTCGTGGCTTTTGGCTTTTGCAGCTTTCCCGCTTCTTGACTTGTGGGCCTGGTTTCGGCTTCCACGACTTGTTGGCTTCTTGACGTCTCTCAACTTTTCGACTGTCCAGGCTACTGGCTTCGGAGTTGTGGTAAGTGGAAGTAGTCGTCGTCGTAGTCGCAGTGGCAGTGGCTGCAGCAGTAGCAGTAGCA
>CAJNDV010006747.1:19262-34145 GCA_905221635.1 Symbiodinium sp. CCMP2456 | reverse complement strand
CAATGAATTCCGCGATTTCGAAACGATGCTCGTCACCAAACGCGACCGGCGCTGTGGCGGGAACGCCATTTTCGTGCAAACTGAGCGCGGCACCACAACGGGACCGTCCTTACCAGCCAAATCCGACACTCGCGGACGCTTGCGGACGCTTGTGGACGCTTGCGAACGCTGTGCACGCATTCCGCGTCAACTCCTATCCCCCAGACCCCCAACCTTCAAACGAGAACCCTTCTGCTACGCATTCGGGAATGACCAAGTCCTACGAAGCTTACCAGACAAGATATGCAGAACGCCAACGCACGGGGGAGAAGACTGACAAGCTGGTTCGTGTACTGGACAAATACCTAAGAGAGAACGAGAGAGAGAGTGAGAGAGAGAGAGAGCGGGTGAGGGGGGTTTGCTCTCCCTTACCCCTAGCCCTGGTGAAAGAAAGAGAGATCGACCATGCATCGGGCTCATCCGGTAAAACTATTAAAACTGACATCAGTGACTAGAGGGAGACTAACACCGATATCAGTGCACGTGCAAGTCACACCTTCGAAGGCTTCTGGTGCACATGAAAGCGATGTGAAAGCGCCCCTCTCTCTCTCTCTCCTCCTAGTCCGTCCTGGCTCCTTCTCAGGTTTGACCCGCTCGTCCACATTTCAGGGCCTGTGTGGGTGTGGTTTTTCGCACTATGTTGTCGACTTGTCTGCCATTCGCCCTGTTTAGTATAGGGTTTGTATGAGTGTATCGGCAATCCTTGACTTTCCTGCGTGAAGCTTCTGCCGTGTGCAGGTGCGCGAGTCGTTTCGGGTATCCGCTGCGATCAGAGTGGTCCGTCCGTGCGCGAATCCGCCGCTGCTGTGTTCGCGAATCCTGTGTGAATCGGCACTGTATGGGATTCTTATGCAGAACGGAAGCACGCGGACTGCCACCTTGATTGTCACGCAGTGCACACAGAGGTCTTCTCACGTTGGTATGGGAAGAGATGACCCATAGCCAACATACAGACCTTACGGCCCATGCAGAACAGAAAATCTCGAGAACCCCGGATGTGAAACACAGTTCTGCTGCTCCAACCTTTCGAGCAGCAATGAGCAAATGCCAGCGTGCACAGACATTGAAGCTCATGTCAAATCAGCGTGGACCTACTAGGCACCCACTGCATGACAGATCCAAGCTCCTCCTTCAATCTCTTGTGGTCATGTCACTTGATGCGTTCCTACCAGCCAAGGCACCGTCTGGGCATGGGGCAAGCTAAAGCACAAAGACATGGACTGCTTGAATGGCATGGTGCAGGCCATCCCTCTGAAGGTGCACGACTTCACGACGAGAGCTCCATGGCAGTGTCAAAGCTCAACCTTTAAATCTGTGCTGACCTTTCAATGTTTTTGGGTTGCTGGGACTCTATGCAGTGCATGTGGGCAGCTCTACCCCATTACCAGTGAAAAGACGTGCAGATTGTCGAATTTAATAGGTTCCAAGTCGGTCAGACAGCACCAGCACTGGTACCTAGTATGCAGCCCCTGGTACCTAGTATGCAGCCCCAGGACGTGTCAAACGTGCTCTACGGATTTGGCCTCCTTCGCCATAGACCGGTTCGGGTTGCGCTGATGCTTATTGACACTCTGCCCACGAGGATGCCGGATTGTAGCAGTCAAACCTTGGCCAACACTGCTTATGCTTTGGCCTTGTTAAATTTCAAGAACGACAGCTTCTGGCGAGCGCTGGGAGAACATGCGCCGGAGCGGGTCAATCGTTTCAAAGCACAAGAGTTGGCGATTATTCTTTATTCATGTGGGCTGATTCGCGCTCGACATGATGCGCTGTTGCGGGCTTCATGTGAGAACGCACGACTACGGCTGCATGAGTTCAGTCCTCAAAATATCTCGAACATGGTCTATGCGCTTGGCCTGCTTCGATTTGTGGATGCATCATTTCTGGAGGCAGCATGCAATGTTGCATCAGAGAGCTTCGAAATGTTCACGGCCCAGGGTGTATCCAATTTGACATACTCGTTGCTCGCTACCGTTGGCATGATTTTTCGTTTAGATGCCTTGGACATGACAAAGAGTGTAGGCTCCAAGATGGTGCCATTGACAGGCTTGGTCTCCTCGCGTTTTCCATGGATGCCTTTCTGAAGCGTCTTTGCCTCGACTTGCCAAAGCGAGCCTGGGAGTGCCTCGCTCGAAATCTGAGGATGCCATGACTTGCTCTGCGATTTCTGTGACTCTGTGACACCCAGCGGAGACTCCCGAGAGGCTCTCTCCACAGCATCTCGGAAACATCGCCTTCGCCCTCAGCAGACTCTGCAGGGGGCGATCTGTTGTACTGCGCTCTCGCGTGCCATTTGCGAGTACTGAGATTATGAGAATGTGGTGAGATGTGGTGAGGGATTCAGTCTTTGTTCCTTGCCTCCTTCCACACGCTTTGATCAGCGTTCCCCTTCGGTATCGGTGTATCATGATTCGGGGCGTCTGCATTCGTCTTTTGCGAACACCGGGTTGGAACATGTTGGGGCTGGGAACTTGTTGCTTTGGGTTGATTTCGGCTGTTGGGCCTTCCTAGATTCTACCCTGTTGTGTTCTTGCAGCGACTCTGTGGCATCGTCATGAGGTACAGAATACATGAATAGAGTATGAGCTACTGCAGGGCTCTGGAGCAGATCGCAGCTGCCCTTGGCCCTTGATTTGCCTTCCACTCAAACCCACGACACAAGCAAAGGTTCACAACAGGTACTTGTCAGTACTTGTATCTGCTTGACACCAAGCACTCTCGCGGCGCGCATATCGCATGGCCGCCCCAGCTGAGCAAACAAGCCATGGATATCAGGACCAGCGGAGCAACGAGCAGCTTCTGTTGGACAGGCTGCGAATACGGAATCCACGCGCCTGGATGGCAGTGACAAATAACCAGGGCACATTGATGCCGCGATCCTTGCTGAAGCTTTGCAAGAACCAGGGTGTCCAACTTGGGAGTCAGGATGCAGAGCAGCTTCTGCAGGGTCTTCTGGATGCCGAGCCGCAGCAGAGAGACAACCGAGATGATACATCAAAGCCATTATCACTGACAGACTCCGAGTCTTTGAAAGAACAGTTTGCACAACTCTGCCGGCAGTTTACTGCCGGGAAACATTGCTTAACGTATGAAGAATGGCTCAACTGGGATGAGTTAGATGCTTGCAGGGGCGCAGGCGGGAGCATAAGCACAGAAGGTGCTCGAAGCCTATGGCTCAGATTAGTCGGTTCCGGCAATTCAGCCAACGAGGCAACTTTCGTGCGGCTGGCTCAGGTGATGCGGCAGGAGTGTGGACTTGCAACAACGATTCAGTCCTTTCTCCGCGGGAGTGCAGGTCGGCGCACAGCCCGGCATCACGCAGAGGCTTGCCATAACCAGAGCACCTGCCTGGAGGCTGTGAAACTGGCGCCCTATAATCCGACGCCAGACTGTGCCATAAAGCAGGTGTTGGATACCCTCGAAGTGCAGAGTGGAGACACGCTCTTTGATCTAGGATGTGGAGATGGGCGAATGCTTTTAGCAGCAGCCAGGCGAGGAGCTCGAGCAGTGGGAGTCGAATATGATACCCGCTTTGCAGAAAAGGCCTCGGAAGCGATCCGGGAAGCGAAGCTCGAGAGCTTGGCGGAAGTGATCTGCGGCGACGCGCTGAAGGCGAACCTGTCAGAGGCGACGAAGATCTTCGTATACCTGGTTCCTGATGGACTGCGTAGCTTGAGTGCTGCGTTGTGGGATGCGCATTGCCAGCGGGGTGTTCCGATCGCCAGCTACCTCTTCAAATTGCCAGGCTGGACTCCACAAATGGTGCTTACAGCTGAAACAAGAGCGGCAGAATGCAAGCTTTGGATTTACAGAAGCGACTCTGCTGCAGTCGCTCCCATGCTTGGGAGCGAAAGTGATCGACTTGCGATGCAAAATTGTGTGCTTTTGCAGGTTGAGCTTTCCTGCAATGCAAACTGTGAGCTGTAGAGTAGCTGTTGCCAGGTCAGTTCGCGGCTGGTAGCGGTATTCTCGATACTGTTGGTGCCAAGTTCTGGCAGGCTTCTTCGTTGTGTTATGAACTTGGGGTGTGTGTTTGAATGTGAACTTTTTTTGAAGGAGCGTCCCAGAAGCATGCTGTGTTGCCAGATGCGTTTTGTTCAAGAATAGGAAGGGCCCACGTTGACTGCACTCTTTGGCCTCTTCTGAACAGCTTCTGAGCTGCAAGTCGAGGGAGCGGCGGCTGATGCAAATTTCTGTTTCTCATTGCTGCGCATGATTGTCGCCAAGCACAGGCAACGGCAAAGTCTTTTGCTTGTCGAGAGCCGGGCGCATAGCGAAAGTTATGGCACATGTTCGTTTGAAGGTAATTGGATGCAGCTTCCGGAAATAGCATGCGGCTCTGCGAGCTGGAAATAAACAGAGTTTGAGAAGTCTGAGGCCAGCTGGGCCTGCCTGCGTGTGGACATGGGTTGCAATACTAGCCTGCGCCTTGCAAGCTCCCGCCGCCATTTGCCTTCGCATTTCCCTGGACTGAGGCAGCAACGCTGCTAGTTCATCAGCTGGGACCTTGTGCTTGTCATTGTGGCTCCCATTGACAAGGCCTTGCAGCGAAGCAAAGCATGAGCTGCCCGAACTTATCAGGCCAGTACAAAAGATGGGAAAACCACTGGCAATGCACAAGATAAGCAGCAGGTGCGGGGCACATCATCCTCAAACTTTCTCAAACTGTGTACATTCAGTGACGTGCGTTCGTGCGCTTGAAGGCAAAGGAAGAAAACAAACAGTATCAGGCAGGAGGGAGGTCTTTTTCGACATTCGCTTCCGTTCCTCAGTGAATGCATCCAGTCGCACTGCAGGCGACCATGTCCTTCTTGTCGCAAGTCCCGCTCTTCATGAGACTGCCAAAGGACCGGGACGCCTCAAGAAAATGTCTCTCCTGCACCTCAGTGTGTGGACTCGAGGACCAGCATCCTATCTTGGCAGCTGCCTGTGTAAACCAGCCGTCCGCTGCTTAAGTTCTGCCAAGCTACATGTGTGGACTGGCTGTTTCCAGTGCTTGGCAATGGTTGCTCGGCTTCATCGATCAGGTTCAAGGCAGGTCAAACTATCATGACAGAGGCTGGGTCGATGCACCTTGAATTGAGAGGTGATTTGCTCGATCCTGACTCGATTGAATTTGCAGGGTGAAGTGGGCAAAGAGTTCTTCATCATCCAGTCTGGAGAGGCTGAGGCACGCATAAAATTGCACCACGACTGACGCTGTGCAGCTGCAATCGGTCCCAGGTGCTGAAAGGTGAACCGGGTAGTCAGAAGAAGGCGAGGCTACGCAGCACCGACAGAAACCCGAATGCAACCCCCAAGCCAAGGTCGCCGCGCTGAAGCAGGGTGACTATTTCGGAGAAAACGCCTTGCTTCGGAACGAGCCCCGCTCTGCTACGATCAAGGCCGACGAACGACCGACCACCAGTGAGGGGCTAGACTTCTGAAGCAGCTGCATAACATCGCAAGATCCCCGCAATTCGAGTAGGCTGCAGCTCATGCGAATGACTCAAGTATCATGTCTCCAGGCGGTGACAGAAATCAGGACTCTAAAGATTACCCAGGAGAAGTTCCAGGCTCCACCGCCAGTGCTTGGGATGTTCCTGGCCTGAATTCGCACTGCACTTGCACGAGTCACTGGTAGCAGGACCTCGGTCTGAACGAAAAGATCCAGTTTGCCAACAGAAAAGCAGTGGGTGCTGGAGGCAAACGGCAGCTGGTGGCCTGGAGCTCATCAAGTTTTGCAGACAGGAATGAACAAAGTTTCAACTTGCGCCAAAGGTACAGGCGCCCACCGAAAAGAACACGGATGAGCGGCAGCTTATGGAGAAAGCGTAAGCAGCTTATGTCTCATGTTGGCTAGTGTTAACAGTATTAACGAAGTCCCTGCACCACGGCCGGTTGCTCTGAGGCTCAAGAAGAACGAGAACATTCAGACAATGGTGAAACTAGACGAGCTCTCGGCTCAGCCCAGAAGAAGCGACCTTGCCTGCTGGGTATGGGAATGGCAGTGGGCAATCTCGCCATGCTGTGCAGGATCCGGGTAAAGCAGATCATTGACATTGCCTGGAAGGAGCAAGGAGCTCAATTGAGCTTCCTTTTCACAGGGCTGAGTGGCGTTGCAGCTTACCGCTGGATGCTGCGACCAAGGAATGTGCCTAGCGGGAAGGAAATTATCTCCGAAGGCGTCCTCATGTTGTCAGCAAGCTTGAGTAGTTGCGGCAGCTGTTCCTAAACAAAATCCAGAGTCATCACGGCGGAATTGAGGAGCTTGAGCGCTTAACGCAGCTCCTTTAAAGACACAGATCTGCACGGATTTGCACAGGGACGTGGGGTTCCATGTTTGCATGTGCGGCAACAAATATTAGGGCTTAAGACCCCTTAGCATCAAAGAATGTCGATGCTGACTGAGTGGCTCGTCAGGTGATTTGATTGCCGATTACTTCTATGCACTTGGCCCAGTGCGAATCGACAGTTCCTGTCAGACATAGTAGCAGGGGTCGCTGGACAACCGGCTCTGCACTGAGATCTGCCAGACGGGGACATTTGAGATTTTTGTTGCGGACACCAAAAACGGTGGTGAAGGGTGCCTGCCTCAGCTTTCTTAAGGGGTTTGAAGCGAGTTTGAGAGCGGTCCTCTAGCTCGATTTCGGGATCGGCCTCTGTGCCTTTCCCTCCAGGAAGCGCAAGCTGGTGCAAACTGTGACAGCCGGTGGAAGCTTTGGGGTCACTCGGCAGCACTTGACATGTCAGTGAAATCAATCTTTCATGTGCAATCACACAGTCCAAGAGTGTGTGTTTGTGTGTCTGTCTGGGTTTTTGTGTGTTTGTGTTTGTTTGTGTTTGTTCGTGTGTTTTTGCAGGAGCTAGCGCTGCTCTACCTGGTGCCACGGGCAGCCACGGTCATTGCGAAGGCTTGACCTTCTATGTGAACATGCTTTTACGAGGCAGCGGCACGTTCTGGCTGTCAGGAAGACTCATCAGTTTGGGTCATCGATCGCAAGAACTTCAAAGACATCCTGATGAAGGTCGCGCCGCATGTGATTTGCAGGACATATAGATGCATCGAGTCTCCCAACCCTTGGGCAGGCTTGTAACTCTCGCTCCTTTCTCGATTGTTTCAGCCCTGTGAATCGTGCTTGTCTCCTGGTCACTGCCCGGGTTCTCTCGCTCTGCTTCTGCTCGGCTCTGCTGTACCGTGATAATATTCCCACCATCAACATTGAAGTCATGCAGATAAGGCAAGTACAAGTATATAGCACCCCAGGCCGAGCGGTGTATCTTGAGCCGCATAGACAGAGTTTCAGCTTTTCAATTCTTCATCTTTTGGGCTTGTCGAGGTCTCTGACGAGAAGATTCAGGAGTACGTGAAATATTTGAGCAGGGAGCGCGTCTCAGCAATTGAGCAGTCCAACCTCGACGTAAACCAGAGACATACGTGAGCTCGCGAAGGTTGAAATTTTGAGCAGTTTGCTCGCTGCAGAAAAGCAGCAAGTGGCAGGGAGCCCAGTTGATGCAGTCACTACAGACAAATCTGGCTCGGGGTGTTAGGGCGGGGATTCTCCCATCGGCCGAAGATCACTGTAGCTGTCCTTAAGACATCACGCTCTTGATCACACTGTTGGTGCAAGTCGCTGTTCATGCGCAGCGGGATCGCTGGCAGGCCAAAGCGCTTATGGAGGTTCATTTTGCGAAGAACGAGGCTGCCATCCATTGTGGCAGATTTCAGAGCATGTTGGAAAATCTCATCGATGTCATGCTCGGCCTTGCCTGCGCGGAAGGTGATCATTCAACAAGGTGATCCAGGCACAACTTTTTACATTCTCTTTGAAGGAGAGGTGCGCATCTTGGCTTTTGGAAGGTGTCATGAGTTGCTTTCATGCTTGCTGGAATGAGGTTGCAGTCTCGATAGATGGCGACGAAAAGGTTCGGCTCCAGGCCTGCCAGCCTTCGGAGGTCCTCCAGCCCTGAGCGAAGCTGTCGTCGCATGCGACATGCGAAGGCTAGCGAAGACAGGGGAACAGCTCAATATTTTGGCCACGCGCTCGGTTCAGGGTTAAACTGCCTTTGATCCTGAGACTTGTCGCTGGGGACTCTTTGTCCAGGACCTGTGTGTAGACTCGGTTTGGAGTGTGTCAGGGCAAGCGAGAGTACGTGTCATAGCTTGTGTTTTTTGCTTCCCTGCGCTCGGAACTCGTGCTTCGGTGACCTAGCGCAACCGAACACACGGCACCGGATGTTGAGCAGCGACGTTCTCCGGGCACTCTTGTTCGGCTTCCGGGCCTGTCATCGTTCATGATACGTGATGTGCTAAACCGTTATGAGATGTCCATGTGTGTCCCAAAGGCGAGCGTGCCCTGTTGCACAACGAGCCGCGGGCGGCGACGGTCAGGGTAGTGTCCAAGGATGCCAAGGCAGAGGGAGAGAAAGGGGATGTTGAGAAGTGTGAACTGGGTTCGGCGGGGTGCAAGCCACATGCCTCACACGCCATTCAGGCACTGGCGCTGGACAAGGAAGCCTTTGACCTGCTGCTGGGACCCTTGGAGGAGTCTCAACTTGCCTGCGCGGGATGCTCAGACCAAGAAGTGATGGGCAGGAAATCCTGGCTCGCAAAGACCAGGGAAATCAACCATCAAAGGCTCGCCGGTTTTCCATGCTTGTTGCGCTGCTCAGCAAGGGCCCACTACGCTTGTTTCTGGAACTCTGGCCACGCAGGGTGCCGTCGCTCCTCCTGCAGGAGGAGCAGGTGGTGGCCGGGATCCAAACAGGCTCGGGGATTGTGTTTCTTGCAATAGCTGAGTGCCAATCCAGATAAGATGGTGGATATGGTGGAGGTGCGGAACCAGGGTGACGTCTGCTTGGGTCGTGCTTGGGTGGATATCCCAACAAGCGACCAAGCCAAAGCACACCCCGAACATTTCCAATGAATTTTCGCGCTTTCGTTAAGATGCAGTAGGGTGTTCGTAGCCGGAATGAATCCATACTTAAGAGCCTCGCCGGCCCGCTTGAGATGCGGAGCGAGCCTGCAAGCATCGTGTCGACGAGCCCTTTCCCCACCATCCAACACGCCGCCGCGGGGGGTTCGAAACCTCACTCTGCTGGGACTCTGCAGGTAGCGGGCCAGACAGAAAGCAGAACTTTCAAGCCTCAAGCCATCTCAGCCATCTCAAGCCTCAATCATCGAGTTGACAGCGGAGCCGAAAGTGTGGAGGCCAAAGATCCTGATGAGTGATCTCCAGAAGATCGGCCTCCTCGGAGCCGGCGGCTTCGGTGCCGTGCCTTCCTTGGAGAAGCGGCCCAGAATCCAAATCTTGGACTGGCTGTGCTGTGCCATGCTGTGCCCTCTGCGAGGTAGAGCTTTGGGAGCACAAGTCGAGCGGAGAGACCTATGCCATGAAATGCAAGCACCCTGGGACTTGGACGCTTCAGATGCTATCTCACGATGAAGGGGCCTAGAAGCGACCTGCCGGACCATGCCTCAGGCATCAGCAAGGGTTTCATCGTGAAGACGGGAATGCAGGACACATTTCCGCTGCTCACGTTGCTCGATCATTTGTTCGTTGTGACGGGGTTGGAGTCTTCACGACTCATGCCCCAGTTGCCGATACCTGCCATAGCTGATCTCAGACTGGGATGACGACACTCGCTGCAGAGGTCATAGATGTCATAGACTGTGAACAGGTTTCAGGACATGTAGAGAGAGTGGAGGTCCATGTTGCGTGTTTGCAAGGGTTGGACGTGTAGACATGACTGGCTACGATTTTCCTAGGGCCGGACGGCATCCTGCCTGTGAAGGACAGTGTGATCACTGAGAAGAACATCCTCTTCATGACGAACTCAGACTTCATCATCCGTCTGTACGAGACGTGCGGCACTGAGCTATCGAGCTTGGCATGGGAAGCACGCTCAGGTTCTTAGTGGTAGTACCCTCAGAGCAAGGCATCGAGATTGGAAGTGTCAGGTATAACTCCAAGCAGTCGATCTATTTCTTGATGGAGCCGGGAGCTCGAGAAACGCACCGTACCGACATGCACTGCACCGAACTTGTCACTGAAATGACCTACTTGTACCTGGGACGGTCCGGTGCAGAGTAGCATGCCGATGCCGTGGTGCCACAGGCCTGCTTTGGGCGGAGAATTGTACTCGATGTACCAGAGGAAGGCCCGTCCTCTAGCCGGTTCTTTTTGCACGGTGGCAGTTGTGTGATCAGTACGTTTTTTCGTGGGTAGGGCTTCTACGGAAGCGAGAAGCACGCGAGATACTACTCTGCGGGCGTGGCCTGCTTCTTACACTCGCTTGACAAATGCTGTTCGGTACTGAAGGCATATTGCCTTGCGATTACTCCGAGGTATGTGCCTTCGAACATCTGCACGAAAGACACATCATCTACAGGCGGCCATGCACTCCACACTGTCCAACGCTCTTGCAAAATGATTTTTATTTGCACATCTAAAGTCTTTTCATTCCTCTGTCAGGGATCTGAAACCGGAGAACCTGCTTCTCAATGAGAAGGGCCATCTTAAGGTGACGCTCTCAGTGCTGCAAAGGGTAGGGCCAGTCTCCTTGCCTGATAAGGTCACAGACATGGGCTTGGCGAAGTTTGTCATCGGCAAGGCTTGTGATACTCTCTTGGAGATCAAGTTACAGCAGCATTCTGTGCATCGTCAGACCTACACGACCTGTGGCACGCCGGACTATTTCGCCCCAGAAGTCATTGCGTCGTGCAGGGCTAAGATGCCGCAGACAGTGGAGCTTGCGTCTCGCGAACAATCCACAAGCATTCCCCGATAGCTCCTCTGTGGGATCACTCACCTGGTATAGAGAAGGTGTTAGGCCCTGTTAGGACATGGAGCCGAAGACCGGGCCTACCCTGACAAAGACCCACGCCCTCGCAGGCGTTCGAATCTGCTCTGCCGGGGATTAAGACCCCAGGACTGGACACACTCATGCCGTGGACTGGTGGATGCTCGGGGTCCTCGTCTTCGAGTTCATGCACGCTACTCAGTACTTTGTTCTGAGTTTCGTGGTGAGTTGGGTTGATGCTTGGATGCAGGACTGGATCGGCTCCTTTCGAAGCGTACTGCCCTCGCAATCACGCTTTGCAGTTGTGGCGACACACTGTAGTGTAAGGCCATACCCCATGCAGATCTATGCGAAAGTTCTGCGCCACACTGAGAATCTGGGAACTTTCAAGGACATGAAATCCTGCGAATGTTTCTGTGACCAAGGAAGGGCATCAACTCCGTGAAGTTCCCTCCGCAGCTGTCGCCCCAATGTGTGGATCTGATAAAGGCTGGAACTTGGATCCGTCTGCGGTTCGCAGCGTCGAGTTGTGTGGGAACCTGCCTAGCTACGAGGCAATCTGCCAAAAGGAGCCAGCAGACCGATTACCGATGCTTCCTGGTGGTGCCAAAAACCTCAAGGTCGGACGAATCTCACAGGTCGTGCTGTGCTACTGCGCCCCGTCAGGCACATGCCTGGTACAAAGGCTTCAACTGGGTTTGGGATCCTAGCCGATCGCAATGTGAGCGGAGCCACTGGAGTCCAAAAGGTTTGCTCGCAGTCTCAATCTCGTCGACCAAGGACAAGTTTACGGAGTTCACTCTGGATCCCCCCTTTGCACCGAAGGTGAGGGGCAAGAAGGCCAGCATCCTGGTTGCTGTCGATTCTTGTAGCCGGCATGCAGTTTGTGCTGAGTTTTTGTTGTAAGGACTTGGCAAACTTCAGCGTCCATCCTGACGAGATGTCAGCTGCTCGTGAAGACGTCGCAAGGGCCGTGTCGTGATGCCAGTTTTGGCTTCTGGGAGCTTTGAAAGAGCCCGAGCCCAGGCCGCGTTTCATCGAGTACGTGGACGATGGAAGCGGGTGGGACAAGGCATGGAGCAAGAGTCGCAAGGATGGCATGGTGCGGACACTCAGTGGGATCCAGGACTTTGCGACGTGCTGAGCAGCTGCCCTGTGGCTTCGGCACTGACCTGAGACTGACCTCGTTTCTTTTCTGGTGCTCTAGTGCGCAAATCTCTGTGTGTGTGTGTGTGTTCCAGTTCTTGAGACAGCGGGGTTTTGAGTTAAGCGGTTTTGCGTGGACTAGTTTGGGTCGATACTGCTTCATGGCCGTGGTGATTCCGGGGAAGTCTGATGGCTCTGTCTACCGAAAATTCCTCCCTTTGTTTTGCATCTACAGCACAGCCAAGTTGAAATGGTCCTATGCAAATTAAATAAGACTTGCTTGTCTGGCCGGCACCCACTCTCTGGTGGCCGGCATGTTCGGACAGACTGGTGCAAGATTTATGCCAGCCCATGCATGCAATGCTTCTGGCTTGTGCGTGGTCAGTTGACTCTTGCGGTCCTCCCATGTGAACTGTGGCAAAATCCTCTCGTGCAATCGTTTTTATCTTTATACCATCGCTTAAGTCCGGCAGGACTTGCTTTTGTGCGGAACGTCTGGGGATCAGATTTTGTCGGGGTCGCATTTAGGTTTTCGTGTAATCGCATTTGGGCCGTTTCCCTAGAGCCCGGTGGCTGTGCCGCAATAACCAAGCTCGTACTGAAAAACTTGGGTCTGGGTCCTGAGTTTCCTGCTGTAGGAATTCAAGAATCACAGCGCCCAACTCCACAAGGACATACGCTAGCAGGCTCGCAAAGGCTTAAGGAAAGGCTCGCCGAAAGCAAGGCCGCTGAGGAATCACGGCAGAAGTGGAAGTGGCTCAACCGAGTCAAATCCGTGTACATCCCAACGGCCGGTCTCACTACGGGTCACAGGACAAGCCAATGAGCCCAGCAAGCAGGCACAAGTTTTCGTAGAATACTTGCGAGACTCAAACTGGGCCGCGCCTGCAACGCCATACGCACGCAGGCCCCACCACACAAATACATCCACAGGCAAACATCAGCATGGACCCCATATCCACAGAAGAGCTCGCAGCAGCGCTGAAGCAGGCCCAGACACGCTGCCGGCAGAAATGTGGCAATGGCTGATGACCACAACCTCCAAGCACTCCGCAGAGTGCTAAACCAGACAAGCCCTGATTGCCACCAACGGGAACGGCCTGCCACCAGACCCCTTCAGTTACAGGCCCATCTCAGTTCTCAACACAGCAGACAACCTTTTAGCCAAAGTTATTCACACCGGACTCTAAGCCGAGCCAATCGACAATCGCTTGCGCCCGTCACAGTACGGGTTCCGTGCTTCGCGTTCAAGATCCCAATCGATACATATATTTATAGAGCATCTTCGAAGCGCCATACGATGGGAGAAGGCAGTTGACGAGATACATCCAGACGCACTTCTCTCAGCACTCTCCAGGTTGGTTCCTTTCCACCTCACAGCACTGATCAACAACATCTACACCTCACCACAGTTTGTAGTGTTTGCAGCGGGGCGCTCCTCCTCCTCCTCCACAGCGCAAGCACAAGCAGGCATTCGGCTGGGATGCCTACTTTCACCCTACCTGTTCCCCATAGTCCACGGCATGGACGTGGACCAGGAACTCACAGCAGAGGGGCAATTTTTGCCGTCACTCTACAGCGAGAACCAGCAATGCTTACGCGGATGACGCTGCCTTACTTGCATGCACAGCCACCAGAGCAGACGAGCTTTTGCACGCCTTTCAGGCGGTCGCGGCTCGCAGCAATCTGCACCTCAACTTAAAGAAGTCCGTTCTTCTTCGTTCACCTCACAGAACCAACACCAAATTCCGACACGGCACCCCGCTCACCACCCCACTCACCATCGAAACCCATGCCAAGTACCTGCGAGTCACCCTCAGCAACGATGGCTCCACACACAAAAACATCACCACCCGGCTAGCCAAAGCCCGAAAACACTTTCACGGGCCCCACTAGTTTTGGCGCAACAAGGGCTTCACATCGAACTGGAAGCTGTGTATCACTGCTGGCGTATGGATTAGACTCCGTCGTTTTTAGCACCAACGACTACAACCGCCTCGAAGCTTTCCACTCACAGATTCACAGATCCTGAGGAAGATTCTACACTTCAAAAGCACGTACTACACCGAAGTCTTTGTACCCACGGTGTGGACTTACACGAACCAGGAAGTCCGCTTCCTCACAAAGCAGCCCTCACTCACACACCAGTCCACAAAGCACAGCTGAAATTACTGGGGCGCATTCTTCGATCCCATCCGAGCTGTGTAGAAAAGAGCTGTTGTTTTACTACTGGTAGCAGTTTTCAGTAAAGAGGTGGTGCTATAGCTGCTGGTTTCAGGATGGGTAGCAACAATGTACCAGGTTAACGGTTGACATGGCACTGGCTTTCAAAGTCCACGACTGCGCTTCCCTCTCACACCAACTCCTTCCCGCACCCGTATCTACAATCTACAGACTCACAGAGTAGCTGCAGACCGCCACTTTTGGAGCCGTTTAGGCTGCCAAGGTGCAAAACCCTGCTCACAGCTAGCTCCGCTCAGGGTTACTCACAGACTAGAGAAACGTGCTTGGGGTCGTGCTGCATGAGAGTTGCACAGGGCCGCCAAAAAAGGAATTCAAACAAGGAAGGGTAATAGTAGTCTAGAATAGTTTAATTTTACTGGCCACTGGGAAACATTAGTCAGCAGTACGAGTAGTACGAGTGGTATTCAGAGTTACAGTGAGTGGGAGTGGGAGTATGAA
Source organism: Symbiodinium sp. CCMP2456 (assembly GCA_905221635.1). Taxonomy (NCBI): domain Eukaryota; class Dinophyceae; order Suessiales; family Symbiodiniaceae; genus Symbiodinium; species Symbiodinium sp. CCMP2456. The sequence goes on along the minus strand of CAJNDV010006747.1, from coordinate 19,496 downwards.
CAGAAGTGCGGTTTCAGCCCACTGTCAGACCCACCTCCCTATGATTCCTTCTAGTCAGCTTCGGGGTTTGGGCGGGTGGGGTGGAGGGTGGTGTGCGCAAAGACATGTGGCTGGTGGTAGAGCATGTCCATTCCGAACCTCTCGAATCCTCCAGCCCGGTCACCGTTTTTTAGCAGTCGCACCAAACAGCAAGTAGTGGTTGTGGTATGTAGCAGTAGTGGTAGCAGTAGCAGT
>CAJNDV010006747.1:0-19162 GCA_905221635.1 Symbiodinium sp. CCMP2456 | reverse complement strand
AGTAGTAGTAGTAGTAGTAGTAGTAGTTAGTAGTAGTTAGTAGTAGTATGAATCTGTCGTAGTACGTATAGAAGTAGTAGTAGTTGTTGTTGTGGTTGTTGTTGTTGTTGCTGTTGTTGTCGTTGTTGTTGTGGTGGTCGTCGTCGTGCTCATCGCCATCGTAGTAGTCGTCGCAGTCGTCGTAGTAGTACTAGTAAAGTCAGTACAGGGTACTGGTCGTAGTAGCGGTAGAAGGCGAAGAAGTAGTAGCAGCACCATTACACCGTATCACTAGCGTACCACTAGCAGTCGTTGAAGGTAAGGTTGTTTTGACCTGGCGTGAAGCTTTGCAAGCCAAGCTCCTCTGCGGGCAAGACTTCCCCAGGCATGGCGCGCACTTGGAAGTTTGGCCAAAAGCGCAATTGACGCCGGCCGGTTGTGTTTCACCAACTGGGCAACATTTGCAGCTATCACGCGAAGTTTTACTCCGGATAAAAGCATCTTCAAGACAAGACTAATCTAGTGCACGATTTTATGTGCGTGGGCCCCGGGTCAGTCCCTGCAGGCCACTGTCCAATGAATAATGTAAGCCCACAGCCGGTGGTCTGTTGGGGCCAGTGCTTGATGCCCCTACAGCTCTAGATTTTTATAATGATTTGTCTCGTGCCGGTGTCTCACTCTGAACTGATTGCCCAGAGCTTGATGTGCCAATGGCTTGGATCAATCTTTGGCAATTCTTCTCGAATGCTCAGCTGGGCAGCACTGCAGAATTTGCAGCCAAGCGCCTCGCGATGAGCATCTTCCACGTGACCTCAGTTTCAACTATGAAGATCCTATGTTATTGACCCAGCCTCTGCACTTCTCTTGCCCCATCCGAGCCCTGGCATGACAAGGAGACAGTGCTGTCTTGTAGCTCACGTGGCACGTGGCCCTAGAAAAAACAGCATAAAGCCGGGGCTGTTACTTCCACTCGCATCAGTGAGGTGATTCTCGTCACCTCCTTTTAGTGATGCAGTACGCCAAACTAGGCTAGCCTGTCATGAGGTTCGCTGACCTGAACAAACCCTTCAGAATGCACTGGCAAGCAATAGTTTGAGTCGCGAACACATGGCAGCTGGCATTGACCACAACCGTAACCTCCTTGCAGAGGTCCCCGCTAAGTTTGCACAAATGTGTCGCGGGCTCTGTAAACGACTGTGTCCTTATGATTCGCATTATATTGTAGTTTCTATACTAGAAGCATTGCTGTTTCTTGTCGATGGTTTTGCGTTGGCTGCTGAAGGGCGCCATTTCAGACTACTGCGATCATGCGGCAGAATGCCAGCACACGATGGACATGCATAGCTGGAGGGCTAGGCTTCAGCGCATGTGATGACACACAACACTGTTCCACGCCCAGTAATTTGAAAACAATGCGTCTCGGATCACGTGTTGTGCTCGTTAGTGATCTAATTGGTTCTCGTCGTGGCCTGTCGCGGGGATTGGTTGCAAACCTTGCTCGCTGCCTATGTCGTATGCTCAATTTCGCGTCATGACGAGCCCCCGTAGAGCAACTTTATGGAAGAAACTTTTAAGGAAGCATCATGAAATTCTGGAATCAGGAAGAGCAGCAGTGCAGTGAAGCTTCACACCAGGCAACACACTCCAACAGCAGGCTCGGAGTTGCAAGTGCACAGGCTGGTGAGGCATGCCGGATCAGACGTCGAACATCGATGTGGCTGTCAAGGCTGCTGATCTGCTGTTCGGACAGTCATTGTCGAGTTGTCGCTTCCAGGCAGAGACCACAACCTGGTCAAGCCAGATAGCGCTTGCTGTTGCAGAGACTGTACAGCGCCTGAGCTGAGAGCAGACACTGCTTGCAGCTATCTTGTTGTGACGCAACAAGGGTCGCTTGTAACTGTAAGGCATGATCGATTTGACTGTATCTGCACATTTTGACTTGCGCCGATGTCTGGGTTCGCCTGGCGGGATGCAAGGAATGGCGCTCAGCGCGACAGCTGGTGGCGAAGTGAGGTGCGGCCGACAGCCAGACAGAGGGTTAGCAGTGGGCCTGCAAGGCCACGGCAGGAGCATCAGTTTCTTGTAGTGACTTGCCGGATTTCCGGTGAAGGGTAGCCTGTGGGGTTTACTGCACGAGCATCAGCTTCCGTCTGTCGAGCTTGTCCCACAGATCCAATGTAAACTTCCCACCGGTTTACTTGGAGTTGGAGTCTAAAATTTGATCGCCACCGTACTTTGAGCACCATCGCTCGCTCGCGAGGCGTGTTTTCTCGTAGCCTCCCATGTGCTGCTGTTTGCTTCAGCCAATTGGCCAGAGACCAAGCGAATTTAGCTAAAGCCCACCATCATGTCGTGACATTGAATCGTGCTCAGGTTCTTTGCAAAGCTTCTGTACCGAGACTACGAGGTCGTGTCCCTGGCAGAAGCGAGTGCTAAATAAGCCTCGTGCTGTCAAGATTGCCTCGAAACAATCATCGTCGATATGCAGCATATGCAGGTGAAGCAGCGATACATCCAGCTTCTTTTCGCCGTGGGACTGCCATTTGCAGTGCTGGACAGCAAGTTTGCATGTGCACTGGTTCGAGCGGAGCCAGGCAACCTTCGCAGCATCTTCCTCTATGCCGGTGTCTTGGGCCCTAGGGGAAATTCTGATGGATCGCCTTCGCCTTCGAGGTTTGAGCTGATGTTGGCCACGGTGGCTGGATTTCTGGATCCGGATGTCCGTGCTGTGGCTTGGAAGGCCAGCGGGCTGGGGTGCGGCAGCCCCTACAATCGAGATAACTGGTCAGAGTAGCCATAACTTTCTCCTCGAGCCTAAACATCCCCAAGCCCTGCCGTGCCTCCATGATGCCCGTCTGCGCAGTTCTGCCATTTCCCAACTCGACAACGTAAGATCAGCCGCGTCGCAGCCTTGCAATCAGCAGGAAAGTTTTCTGTACTGTGCCAAGATCGCGTGTTTGGTATCCTCCCTGCTTAAAAGGGAGCTGCGGATCTTCAACGATTTCGCTGGAGGGCCAGATTTGAGTCTCCCTGCAGTGCGGAGTGATGGAGGGATGCGGCTTGGAACCTGTCTGCAAACTGCAGGCAAACGACGGTAAACTTGTGCTGGGATTCTTCAAGTCTGCTGTACAACTCTCTGAAACAGTACTTGTCACGGCAAGCGGCAATCCTCTTGAGTGTTGCTTGCGTCGGCAGGTGGATCACTGGACGCTAATTTGGCTTGCCTATGTTGCCTTGCCAGCATGCTTTGCCTGCCGCCCAGCTGCTCCGAGATTGCTGGGGCGATTAGCCTGATTAGCCTTCGTTCCCTTGCAGCTGAGGTGTGGACATCTGTGCGATCCATTTGCTACGGCTCTCACCGTCTCGCGACCAGCTTACCGGAGCTTTCACGTCTCGAGGGGGCACCTTGATGTCATGTTGGACCAGGCACTTCTGCATTCTGCCACTGTTCTGCAAAGGGCGCTTTGAAGCTGTTAGCCTGCAGGCTTTTGTCTAGACGAGAATGTATGTCACAGGAACAGGCAGACCCAGCCCCCAGAAGTGACGGTCGCAAACGCCGACGATTCAACCTTCCCGTGCACATCACAGACCGTCACGCCTCCGAGGCCTTCGCTTCGGCCGTCCTTTCGCTACCTCCGTTCTGGTTCCTGGGCCTGGGCAGACTTAGTTCTTTCCTTGTCACCGTCGGTTTGCGCAGGTACGCGATATACATCTCGGGTCGGTGGCGGGCTCAGATGGCTTCAGGCCAGTGCATGATTCGTGCTGTCCAGCCCACCATCACAGCCGGAACAGGTTGATTCACATAGACTCTGCTGGTGTCTCAGAATGCCGTGCTTTGCCAAGCCCTTCTACATTACAAACTTTCAGACTCCGGAACTTTAGTTCCCGACAGGTGGCAGTATGAGATTTCAAGGGATAAAGCGTGCAAGCACCGAAGCAGCGAGTTGCCGACCGCACCCATCGTGGTGCCAAGGTCAGTTTCTCTGCCGACCTGTTGATGGCTCGCATCCCCGGCCGTATTTCGGACACATTCTCGGATGTTGTAGGATAAGTGTCTGGTGGATTCGCAACTTCTCGGACGAAATCTCATGGCCAGGTATCGGAGTGTTAGGAGTCACGGTTGTGGCGACATTGAGTGGCTTCGGTGTCTCAACCTGAGCTTTGTGCGGAACAAAAAGCAGTTCGTGGTCGAAGCAACTGCCGGGACCATAGGCCGTGAACTTTCCCTTCCAAAGCATGCACTCGTTCCTTCGACCTGTCACACAGCAGCAGGCAAGTGCGTATTCGGGTCCTAGAAAGTCTCAATCTGAATTACTGTCAACATGGTCCTCCCAGGTCGCGGATGTTGAGCAGCGCTTGTTAAGGCACTCTGACGAGTTCTCAGCCGATGGTCTGGACTAAAAGCGCCTTTGCTTCCTGGTGGAGGACCATGAGGTTAATCTCGGCAAGAAAGCGGCAGGAGCTGACCTTGAAGCAGGACACCTTCCATCTGCGTTCGGGTTGCAATGATTCGCCATCGGCCTGATTTGTCGGAGGAGGAGAGCCGACTGAGCGCCAGGGAGGAACCACTCTCCATTGTTGGGCGCGTGAGCTTCTCAACACCTGCTCCGAAGCGCAGGATGATTCAGCATGTTCCGCGATCAGACAGAACTGTTGAATTGAGTTGAAGAGCCAGACGAAAAATGTGGCCGAGGTGGCCCAACTGGTGCAGAGGCCTTTGCTCTCACTGGAGGCGCGCTATGCCTCTCCAGAGCTCGTGCTCCTCTTTTGCTCTTTGGCGTTGCCAGGCCCTGGGCTTGAATGTCCGTGGAGGCCACATGTCATAGCCTGGCACCTTTTTCATGTCGTCGTGTCCCCCCTTAGGATCAGCCACTCGAAAACAGCTGAGCACCGAGATTCAGGCCAATTCTTTAGGAGTTGCTCACGCCAATCTCACGCCGCTCTCGTGCTCTGACCAGGCGCTCGAAGCCTTCAGCCGTGAGTTGTTCGTAGAGCTGGACGAGCTCATTCAGGAGGGGGGAGGGGTTAGTTTGCAGTTGTAGGGTGTTCAGCACCTGAGATGCCTGGCCCCGCATGGTGTCGGGAAGCGCTCTTTCCACGTCAGCATGCAACTCGCTATGAGCTTCAGCTGCCGACATCTCGCAGGATTGAACAGAGTCCCCATCAAAAGGCTACGTACTGTGAGACATCTTAGAGCAACCAGTCCCCGATCGAAGAGCTTGTCCAGACGGTCTGCTCCACAGCCGCCACCAGCCAATGAACAGCCCCGGGAGTGGAGAAGGGGCTTAGCGACCCCGAGATCTCCCTCTGGAGACTCTTGCAAAGATCTAGATCAGACGAAAGTTCTCATCCAATTCGGCTTAAATGGCACAGCAGCGAGCCGCTCACGAGCGAGAGCCGGCTCACCCTCATCTTCTTCCTCACCCCGTGTGCTATGCCGACCACAACCCACGTTTGGGCACGGTCTGACAGGAGTGACTCATGTTGGATGCTCCCTTCAAAGGGCGGGGTGTGAAGATTCAGTGGAGGCCCTGAGCTACCTTGAGACTAGGCCGAGAAGGTATCGTGGCTCGCAGCTTCGCTTGCTGGGGCCATGCTTGGGGGCCTCATCCTCACTCCTCACTCCTCTCTCCCTCGCACTGCTCACTCCCCACGCCCCACCTCTCACTCTCTCACAGACACATTTTCCCTTTCACCCTCAGTCCTCATGACGTGAGCAGCGAGCAATGAGATGAGCCAAGCAGTTTTTTCGATATCTCGCTTGACAAGGCCCGCCTATGCGAGCTCAAAGCCCGCACTATGCTTGGCAGGGCAGCCCTACTCTCGCTTGTGGAATCTGAGCGCGCAGACATGGGAGCCACCAGACATGGTGACACTTAGATGCCAGGTCATGAATGTTTTGGGGCGGTGCTGTTCTGCCATATGAGCCTCGGCGGCGGTTTCACAGCTCCAGAAGACGGCAGCGAAAGCAAGCAGGATTCATTTCCCTGAGGCGTGTACAAGATACTGATGTCTGGGCCTTACAAACCTGCTACTTGACTGGCAAAGTGTCTCAACGAGCGAGGTCCTCCCTCAATCTCTTGCTTAGGCAGGACGCTGGACTGACCCTTTGTGACAGTATGCATGAGTCGCCAAACCACGAAACAGTTTTTGAGGCGCGGCAGCGCACAGGCCGAGGATCCTGCGACCAGGCCGGCTTGGCAAGATCCGAATACAGGGCGTCCGATATCCTTCCAGGTTGTTGACGATCCTTCTCCTAAACCTCCGAGCGAGCATCTGAGTCTTTGTGACATGTTTGTGACTCCTTCTGCATAAGGCAGGTGCTTGTCTGGACTGCTGTCGGTGTCGCCATTTTGTGAGCTAAGGTTCCTGTGGACGTCTCCTACTGGGCACCAATGCTGTCGTTGATTTTCGCAGCACCGGCTTCCCTTGACAACGACTCTTTGCAAGCGGGTCTTACAGAGCGCGCCGCGTGTGAGGAGATCATCAATCATCCCTAAGCCCTGAGCCATTGACACTGAAGACTCGTACTGCTAGACAACTCTTGAAAGGATGAAAGCCTCCTGCTCCCAACCGTGCAGATTTTCCAGTGGTTAAAAGCATCATGACCAAGATTTGGGCAGCAACTCCACACAGTTTCCCAGTGGTGTGATCGCTCAGCATCTGTAGGACTCGAGGTGAGGGGACTCTTGAACTATCGAAGGCAGCAACAAGAGCCACTGAACACTCGAACATAGTGACTTTTGTCGGGGCTTGCGACAGGACTCGTGTTTTCGGACAACTCATGCTTGCTCTGGTGCTTTAACCCATCGTAAACCACGACCAGCCGAAGCCAGCAGGAGACGTGTAGCGCCATGTTGCTTGCTTCCTGCCGAAATGGCTACTGTGGTAGACTGCGGCGCATACAGCTTCAAAGCTGGCCATTGCATGGATTCAAAGCCTGGCATTGTTAAGGAGTGTCCGTTCAGCTTCCAGGATTGTTTGCGAGATGCTCGTTTTTGGCATTCTCTGATAGGGCAAAGAGCCCAGGACTTGATCATTTCGGTGCCTGTATGGACGTGCAGAAAGACGAAGGAAAGCATCTGCCAATTGCTCTTCGAAGACTTCGCAGCGAAATCTGTTTGCCTGGTTAGTTCAGCATTTCTGGTTGGCCTTGCAGCCCGGAGTTCGACTGCATTGGTCGTAGATATCGGTGCAACAGGAACGACTGTGACACCAGTGGAAGATGGCTATCCGTTGACCGAGTGCATCGTGCACAGCTCCGTGGGGGGAAACGTACTGGATATGGCAATGTTCCAGCTCCTCCAAGATGCCGGCGCTGTGCTGCCCGACGGCTTGTCTGGAGCTGAAGCTGGGAAAATAGCGAAAGAGCAGTTGGCTTGGGTGGCACAAGACTTCACCCTTGAACTGCAGAACTTGAAGCGAATGGACGTGCCAAAGCAGCCACCAAAGCCAAGCATGTGCCACTTTGTGGGCACAGGCAATCGCTGTATTTTTCAGGCCAGCCGAGGAGAAGGCTTCAGATGCGCAGAGTCTTTATTCGACCCGACCGTTTGTCGAGTGCCTGGTGCTGACACGATGCCACAGAAATCGCAGACATTGCCGGAGATGGTGCTGGCAAGTTTGCGGCTGCAGAGCAACATCAACGTTCGTGGTCAGCTTCTGCAGAACGTTATACTCGTTGGAGGCATGTCGCAGTTGCCAGGTCTCCAAGAGCGACTGGCTACCGAGATCAGGCGCTCTATGAAACCAAATCTGACCAGCCTTTGGCCCTGCTCCAGTGTTTTTCAAAGGACATGCTAAGGCTAAGGCTAAGGCAATTCAAGGATTTAAGACTGCAGGATGACGAGGTCTGTTGCTGAGAGCTCGCATCAGCCGTTTCCTTCTTCGAGGCACTGCAGCCGCTGGGTGGCACCCGGCCAAAGTCAAGAAATTGTCAAGGCTGTGCTGCGTTGTGCGGCTTTCGCCAGCATATCCCAGCACGCTCTCGTGAAACGTGAAATGCAGGTTTGTGCGCCAGAACCTGGATCGATTCAAGCACCAGCCACAGACATGTAAGACAGTTTTGGCACTGTGAAGTTCACGCCTCGGACTCCTTGCAATGTTGTTGTGCAATCGCGCACACGTGGGTGCGCAGCAAGGCACATCAATGCACTGACGGTGCATGCCTCGAACATCAGCGCCCAGTTGGCCCAACATGTCCTCGTTCTGACTTGGACGCTTGAGTTCGCGGCTCCGATCTGCAACCACATAAGCCGACCGAATGACGATCCTGAAGATCCAAAAATCTTTTAGGACCAAGGCCGATGTTTGGAGGTTGGCTGCCCGAGATGCCAGAACTGTCTCTGTATTTCGGACTGCCATGCCCAAACATCGGCCACGGCAGTATTGACCGAGATGCAACAGCTTCGTTCTGAATGTATACCGTAGTATGTACGTGGTAGTGCGGGGTAGTACTCGGTAACACCTGATAACACCTGGTAGTACGTGGTAGCACGTGGCAGTAAATTAAATGGTAGCCGCAGCAGTACTGTATGTGGAATGAAACGGTAAAACAGTAACTTAGTACAGCGCCGACATGGACGGGTGGCTGCCCGAGGCGCAAAAACTTTTTTGCATATCCGGCTGCCAATCCCAAACATCGGCCACGGCAGTACTGTATGTGGAATGGGGTAGAAAAAAAATAGCACTAGTGAAGCAGCACAAAAAATAGCATAGTAGTAGGCCGACATGCAGGGGTGGCTGCCCGAGATGCAGAAACATTCTTGCATCTCCGGCCGCCAAAGTGTTTTTAATGTCAGTATTTGTTTTTATGCTGAGTCTCTGCAAAAATTGTCCCATGCGAAAGGTGACACAGACCCTGCATTATCCTATAGACGTTACTCTAAAAATCGTAGTACACTTCTCAATACACCCTGCCATATGTTGAGGGGAATGGGGAATCAAGCTTTGCAGCAAAGTACCCCAGAATTCCCAGGCTTTGGCAGGCATTGGGTTGCTTCGCCCGCCCAAGCAAGACATGAGGGAGCGAAGGGGGTAGAGGGAGTAGAGGTGGGGCGCGGGGTGAAACACTGAATGTTNNCCTATCTGTTTCACGTATCACTTGCATGTATCCATGCCTGTAGCAAAAAGAGACTCCTGCGTTGCCTGTGTTCCTGTACGTTTTGTGACGGGATACACGCCCAGGTTACATTTCAACCTGGTAGCGGAGCTTCCGGGAAAACGGGAAGCTTCACACTTGCGGCGGTACCCGTTGGTACGCTCCATACAGGTGGAGGCACCGGTCGAAAGACATATGCAAACTCCAGCGATGTGGATGCGGGTGCCAAGAGGCCAGGAGATTGCAGAAGCAGTAGGGCGGGCTCTTGACAGCAGAGTTTTCTTGTGTGCGGAGTACAAGGCGACCATTTATGAACTGGGCCCTGCAGTTTTGGACTACGGTGATCCTCCCGAGGACTGTGACCTGTCATTTGTGCCGCCGCCACCGACCAACAAAAGGGCCAGATCGTCAAGGGACTCTTGATATGCTGGTTCTGCAAACTGGGGCACTGGGCACTGGGGCGACCACAGCTTGGGTGGCGACGGCAATGCTGCAAAAGAGCAGCTGAAGACTGTATAAGACTGTCCAGCGGAGTCCAGCGTATCCAACGTGGCATGCTATTTTTTGAGCCGCTTTTGCTTTGGCCGATGGATCAATTGAATCCTGATCTCGCTGACCTTGGTTGTAAATACTGGAGGGCTGCGTGGATTGCTGCAGTCCCCCCAAGCCCCCTAAGCCCCGATTTTCCCAAACCCCTAAGTTTTCAGGGCGCCCGAACCCCGTCGAACCCCGTAGGAATGCCTGCCACTTGTGTTGTGTGCCTCTTCGTCGTCCTCTTGCTCGCTTCCTGTCCTCCTGACCCCTCCTATTTCTTTATGCTGCCCAGGCTGGACCTCATCATTTTCACACGTCGGCCTGGACCTTGTTTGCGAGATTGGGCGAGATTGGTCGGGTTTCTTTCGTGGGGTTGTTCGGTTGCACTCTAGGCTGGCTTGCATCCGCCGTTGCACAGGAGAGCCCTGCGCTGTCGCCCGTCGCCCCCCTTCCCTCACACTAGTAAACCGACAACCGTGCTGCTGCCCCCTGACTCCTGATCATGATCCCTCCTTCTCCCTGTTCTGCCCAGGCTGAACGTCCAAGTCTGGCCCAAGACCAACGCACGAACGCCTAGTTTTCATGTCTCATGCGGGCTTGCGTGTCCTGGTCTTGGTTCAGACCCTTTGCATGAACATCATTCTTGGTTTTCCATGGACGTCCGCGCCCGCTCAAAAACCCTTTGCGTGTCTTGGTCTTACCCCAGACCAAGACATGCAAAACAGTTTTGGTTTTCCAGGGTTCCTGGCCCCGCTCAACAACCCTTTGCATGTCCTGGTCTGACCCCAGACCAGGCCTTTGCATGTCCTGGTCTGACCCCAGACCAGGACATGCAAATCAGTGTTTGTTTTCCACGGGGGTCCAGGCCCCGCTCAAGAAGCCTTCTCGTGTCCTGGTCTGAACCCAGACCAGGACATGCAAAATCGATTTTCGCTCTTCATTTTCAGGATTTAGGACATGCAGAATCGCGGGTGCCCAATTCTGCATGTCCTGGTCTGGGTTCAGACTGGAACATGCAGATCTTGCCACGATCCCAGACCAAAGGGTTCTACGTGTATCCAGCCCCGTAGATTGCCACTAAAACCCTGGCCTGGGGTTCAGCACAATTCTGCATGTCCTAGTCTGGGGTCAGACCAGGAGACCAGGACACGCAGAATGCAGTGTGCTGCTGCATTCTGCGTGGCCTGTTTCTGGTTTTTCAGCTAACGCCATTCTGAAGAAATGCGGTTGTGAGAATTGTGAAGTTTGCATGTCCCGGTCTGGGTTCAGACCAGGACATGCAAAGGGGTTTTTGAGTGGTGCCCCGGATGGGACCCCGCGTGGAAAACAGAATTTGACTTGCATGTCCTGGTCTGGGGTCAGACCAGGACAGGACATGCAAAGGGTTTTTGAGCCGGGCCCGGGCCCCCATAAAAAACCAAGGCTGATTTGCGTGTCCTGGCCGGGGGTCAGACCAGGACATGCAAAGGGTTTTTGAGTGGGGCCCGGACCCCCGCAGAAAACCAAAACTGATTTGCGTGTCCTGGTGTGGGTTCAGACTAGGACTTGCAAAGGGTTGTTGAGCGGGGCCAGGAACCCTGGAAAACCAAAACTGTTTTGCATGTCTTGGTCTGGGGTAAGACCAGGGCACGCAAAGGGTTTTTGAGCGGGGCACGGACGTCCATGGAAAACCAAAAATGATGTTCGCGCAAAGGGTCTGAACCCAGACCAGGACATGCAAGCGCAATTGGGGTTCCGATTTCAGGATTGAACTCCTGGCCGCGTGAGAAACCCTTGAGCCTACTCCTAGTGTGTCAACGCGAAAAGTTTTTGCAGCCAGTCTTGCAGACGAAAGTGTGATTACCTGGGAGTGTTCCAGGAACGGTGGCAACAGCAGCCCTGCGTCGACGACTGAATAAAGTGGAGCGCACCCAATCTTCATGTGGAGCGTTCCCTGCTTTGACGTACGATGGGTTCCAGAGCTCAGAAGTCGGAGTTGCTCCAAAAGTCTCGGAAGAGGAAACCCGGACGGCAGGACGCCAAAGGTCGACAATCCCGACTATGCGGAGAAGCTCGCGGCGTACAGTGCTTTCTTCAAAGAATAGGGATGTGTGCCGCGAGATCCAGCGTGTCAGGGACGACTTCGTCCTTCTCGTCAGTGTCGTATACGATTGTACTGGAGGCGTTCAAGGAGGGTTTCAAGGCACAGCCGCCAGTGCCGAAGAGAAGAATGAGACTGCCTGGCACTGCCTTCGACAACTTGAAGGGCATGAAGGGAAAGGAAGGCCTCGAAGACACCGCAGAGTTCAATGATTTCTGTGATAGTAAGAAGAACTCTGAACGACCAGCTGATGGAGAAGGCCTCGCGTATCAGAGCCTGCGCTCTCGAGGTCCAGGAAGCACTCTTGGACAGAGTCAAGGAGGTGAACCAGAGCGGCTCGGGGACTTATCACTTGATAAGATGCCGAGTCTTCTTCTTCATCGTTTTGGCTTGTCTTTAGCAGCGAGACAAAATACTCCGCGCTCATTCTGAATCTGGAATCTTGGGAGCCTCTCGTGGTCGTAAGCGCTCGGCTCCTTCCACATATGCCGATCGCATCGACTACGACAGCACCGGAGAGAGCCATGGAGCACTCATCAAGAGTATCGCTCAAGCCAAGGCACACCTCTTCATCTCGAGTTCCGAGTTGAGCTTTATCCATAGTCGCGGATGGGAACCCTCCGGAACAATGCTGGAGATCGTCTCGTGGGCTGCAGGACCAATCTCGTTGGGTCCAAGATGCGACGTTTGGCAGGCTCAACACTGGTGGAGGTAGGCCACAAGCATCTTCCACTAACCGAAATGATCGTTGAAATTACCAATGGGAAAACTCTTCCATAGGCAGCCAAGGCAACGGAGGAGATTTTCCTGACTCGTCCATGGCGCATAAGCGCACCCGAGCTGGCTGCGACACAATCCGTGTCTGTGTTTCCAGACGTGATCGCGGCTACGAAGGTTGGTCTGGCTCACGAGGCTCTGGGCACCATGTTTTCTGACTGCTTGTATTACCAGGTCGATTTGATCGACGGGGACCCAAATATGGCACGGCATCGGGCCACAGGGCGCAAGCAAGAATCCATGCGTATCAGGGGTGGCATATATCAAAGCACCCTTGATGATTTCCTGGAAGCCTGGCCGGAAAGCCCACTTCGGCCCAGCACGTTACGGCAAACAGTTTGTGCCTCCTCAAGCAGTATGAGGACCAACATGGGGCCACTCAATGGACGACGATCAATGGGCTCAAGCTCCTTCCGGCCAGCAGGAATGCAAGATCAGCGTCTCCGAATAGTTTCTGAATTCCACCTCGACGGCTTACCTCCTTACAGACCGGGACTATGACGCTCACACTCATCTCCTCATCGAGGTTCGTGCAACCCAGTACACTGGAGGAGGGATGCGAGCTATGAGCCGTAATCACGATATGGTCAAGGAGGCAGTTCACAAACGAAAGGCGAGACAGAAAGCAAGCAAAGCACGTGGATCTGTTTATCCTTCACAGCCAGCACCTACTTGAACAGGCTCTCCACAAGGAGGGGGAGTTTCTGTTGCAGCTGCTTCTGGCTCACAACGTCCGAGCGCGCGCAACCTCCTGGTGGAAAAGCAAGAGGTGGCAAGGGAGGCAAGTCCTCCAAGGGCAAATGCAATTTCAAAGGAAAGAACTGATTAGACACTGACTGCGAGTCAGAACACCCATAAAGGTTTCTCCAGACTGAGGATGTCCAGATTTTCGCAAATCACAGATGTAGCTTATGTTTTACCCCGCTCTTAACTCGCTTGCAAGGGCAATAACACGCAATGCAGAATGCCGACTTCACGGCCATGCAGCCCTACGTGTTTTAAACTTGTGCCTGGTTGAAAGTGCCTGTCTGTTTCACGTACCACTTGCATGTACCCATGCCTGTTGTTCAAAGTTCTAGCAGAGTACGATCTACAGTTGTGCGCCTGTAATGAAAAGAGACACCTGTGTTCCTGTACGATTTGCGAGGGGGTACCCGCCCAGGTTACATCGCATGGGGTGGGGGGCGGGTGGGAGCGAAATCCAGTTTAAAAGGGGGGACGGGGGGATCTGTCACAGAGCTCAAAATTCAAACCTTTTGCACGACGTCAAGTCACATGAATATGAACCCACATGTGCGACTGTAGCGGCCCCTTGTTCCAAAATCGTGCTTGTCCAGACTCACAACACAAATATAGAACAACAACCAAACCTTGCGGCAGCCGTGGCACCTTCGGCAATGCATCGCCCATGACAGTGCAAAATTGAAAGCCCATGGAGATGGTTTTGGAGATCTCGGATTTGCGCGCACGCGTGCAGAGAAGACACGATTCTCAAAAGGGCTTTGTGTCATGATAGCCAATCCATGCGCTCGTCACCCATCGGCACATTTCCGACAATGACTGCAGTAAGGCATGGATTGGTGGATCGCTGTTGGCACAGTCCCTGCTCTGCAACAAACTGACTGTTCTTCATGCACCATGCGAGCATGCTGTATCCGTGCCTGCATTTTCAGGTGCGAAGTGATCAAAGATCTTGTCGTCAGCCGAGAAGCATACCAACGCAAGCGCCTCAAGTTTTATGTTTCATTGTCCAAACAACGGCAGTGTCGACACGGGCTTATGAACCAGCAGCAAGGTTCTGGCCCAGAGATGGTCCTGGGCTTATAGACCTTTGATCCAAGACCATCATGCGATGTATGGCTTATTCAAGTTAATCCTTTTTGCCAACCAGGTACATTCCCTCTTCATCTGAAGGCAATGTTAGCCAAAAAGATGGGGCATTGCCAGTTTGCGACCCTATCCGTTCCAAAGTCTGGAGCATGGCGGCCAGATGCCACGAGCTGTCGGCAAAAAAGGTCCATGCATGGGAAAGGGGCACCATGAGAAAGTGAAATCGCATGTATTCATGCTTACTGGACTCAGCTACCACGGCAGGTCGGCTACCTCGCGTTTGCGAACACCCGCCAGTTTATCCAGCGACTCCTCGCAATCTTTCGCATGGCGATGTGCCCAGTTCTTTGCAGGTTTGTCGGATGGACTGTGGAAGCCCAGGGAATGTGCAGAGCGCAGCTTTCAATCTGACATGAAATGTGTTTGGTTTAAACATGCATTTGACATATTCGACGGCCGCTAGCATTCTTGCAGAGTTTATGAGTGACATTCAACATTGCAGTTTGTTCTCAACCAGCTAAAGAAGTACCGGCTTCGGTTACTTTGCCCGAATCGTGCAGGAATTTGATCGCCGTTGAGAATGAAGTTTGTTGGATTCGTTAGATATGGAAGCTTGGTATGATCCATCAGGTTCTTAGCGCTATCATTGACTATCAAGTGAAGATTGCACTTTATAGTTTCTCGGCTCAACCCTACAGGCTGCGCTGGACTTTCTGGGTCAACCCCGGCAATTGTGGTTTCGGAAGTTCAGGATGATTGTTTCATTGTTTCGTGGTGTTTTGCTTCAGCCGAAGCTTGAACAAATCGAAACATGTGCTGCCATTCTCGATGGCCGCCAGTTAGGAGTTTGAGGAGTCTCGCGGTATTCAATAGTCATTGTCGAAAGCAAAGTTTGTGGCGTCCCTCAATATCCTCCTCTTCCGTCTCTGGCTGATGTAGTGTGGTTTGGCATGACACGTTCCGGTAAAAAGAGCGTGTGCAAGTGGACTTGACCTTGGGTGGGGTGACCGTCATGTGGCTTGCAGCAGTTTGTCGATTGGGATGACACGCAAAGCATGGCATGATGGTCATCGTCGTCAGTAGCATAATGAACATGATCGCCAGAGTCTCGATGGTGGTAGTTTCTGTTGGCGATGGCGAACGTGCATGTAATGGCGGTGGTCTTGATGTTTTTTGCCGGTGCTGATGGTGGTGGCGATTTTGGTGAGGATGATTAATGATGATTATTTGCTCGATGAATGACGAGTTTGATGATGGCGATACTTTCGACCATGATGAAGTATAAGCAGTATAAGACGATACAAAACATGACACATGCAGCATAATGAGACGACGAGGATGATGATGGTGATGGTGATGATGACGTTGATGCTAATGATAATGACGGTGACGGTGATGATGAAAATGACGGCAGGGCCGGAATGATGGCGATGTTCACAATGGTGGCGGTGATAATAAGGGGCATAACAGCAAATGGGGCTTGCAAGCAGTCAGCTGAGAAGCGGTGGTAGTGGTGTCAGAAATGCATCTTCTTGCTCCCACCCACCGTCATGGTGATGGTCGGATGAATGCTGTGGTATGGGCGATATAGGCCGCCACGACAGCTTGCGAACATGGTCTGAAGATCCATGTCTCGTACACTGGTCTTAGAGAACTCGCTAAACAGGCCGGCAGTTGGATCTGTGCGTCAACCCTCTGAACCACTTCTGGAGTAATGGGTAGTGCGCAAATTTATGTGTGCAATCAGGTGTCTACATCTGTGACATCAAACTCACTCGCGCTGCTATTGTCTGAGGAGCGATCCAGTCTTCTCCAACTATTTGCAGTTGCATGTATGGAAACGAAGCCCGACGAAGTAGGTCATGGCCATGTACTTTGCAGCTTGCGTCATTCTCACCCTGAGGCAGGTCTCCGATTTCGGAGCATGTTGCACAACAGGGCAGTTTGCAGTGCGTGTCGGGCACATCTGTCCTGTGAGACCAGGTTCGTCCCCAAGCGCGATCGTGCAGATCTGCTAATGATGGTGGGGGAAGTGTAGAACTTACAGAGGCCATGTAGTTGCAGGGACGGTTTGCACAGTTTCCCTTCAAGCCCAGGTGGACCTGTCTTACGTCCACCTTCACTTTGATTATGTGCGCCCAAAATACAGGGCTAGAAATTGACAAACCCCCAACTAATTGAGCACGGTCCACGAATCAGGTCTTTCTGTTGTCGTCCCTCTGCTCTCTGGCGGTCTTCGGTCTCAGTTATTGGCTGCAGCTCAGCTGAAAGGACCAAGAACTCGTGTTGTCTCCACGTTCCATGGCATCCCGTGTTGTGCACCTAGGAAGGGACCTTCTGCAGACTCACCGCACGCAGACTGACCAAAAGACCATCAGCCATTGTGGGGCAACCGTATTAGTCACGGCTTCACATCTGTATACCAGCAGCAGACGGCTCGCAAAACCTCTCTGTTGACTGGACTGAGCCGAAGCCCACGACATGGCGAAGGAGCAGAGACAGTCAGGGCCCGGGTTTGCCAGCGTTGCTCGGGTTGCTGGGCAGTATCTCCCCATCGTGGTTGCTGGGATTGTGTGAGGGCGGCCGTGATGGGATGCTCTTCATGCCGTGTGCGTTTGTGAGAGTGTTTGTGTGTGTGTGTGTGCGCGTGTGTGTCTTTGTATGCAGTGTGGGGGTGACCAACTTACATGTACGTCGTACGCGCTGCTGGAGACTTCGATCCATGCTCTGTCATGATTGCGGAATATGATTGTGGAGGAACTTCGGTGCACAGCTCAGAGTTTACGATTACCCTGTCAGAAGGGGGCCTGTGGCTCAAAGACACGATTCGATGCCTGTCTGTCGAATGTAATAATATGCTCATGGGTTCGCATACCTGAAAGTACTGCTTTTTTCTTGCAACACCTTCCGTTTCGCTGTTCATGGTGTATGTTTGGGCGTGTCGTCCTGCTAGACGGCTGAATTTTCCATCTATCGTTTGCCAAGCGTAAAGTCCCAGTGTCCGCAGGGGAGTGCACACTTCTGCGAAGGCCTGACTCAGGAAGCTTGGGGGTAAGACTCTGCTGAAAGATGCACATGTAGCACACCTTTGGCAATCTCAGTGTGTTCGTATGCACGCTGCCGCATGCTCACAGGCTGTTGTCGGTTGTTGGGGTCGGGCCGTGTGGTGGCTTGGATGGCTGGCATGCGCTGGCATCATAGGGAGATAGGTCGGCGAGCCGACCAGAAGATCGACTGGGAGCTGCGGTGGGTGACACGGCTGACGGTGCATTTAAGCTTTATGGGAGGGGCATGTGGGATGCTGCCGTGCGATCGGATTCCAAGTATGGTCGACGAGTCATTGTTTGAATGAGCTGGTCTCTTCCGCATGGTCGGATCCGAATTTCTTGCTTCGAGCTACAGCCCTGCAATTGTTCCGTGTAGCTTGTCACGTTTCTCTCCACCATGCCGAGTGGAAGAGGTCGAGCTGCCTGGCGTTACCTGGTACGGGCGAGCACCCAGATGATATCCTGCGACACTTCCTGCAGCATGGGCTCCAGATTGAGCGCTCTGCAGAAGACTTGACAAGACTGGACGGCACTGCGCAGTGGATCTCCGAAGCCATCTTAAGCTTAGTTGGTGCTTGTTTGACACAAAGGACTGCTGATCATAGCACACAGGACAGGGCAGCGCATTCCGTTCGAAGCAGCTGTGAGAGCTTGGTTGCAGAAATGAGTCACCGAGCGAAGCCGGCTCTTGGCTCCCATGAATGCCATGGATGCCATGGATTATGATTCTCCGGGTGCCTCCGACCACTTGGACGAAACTTTAGGCTTACACCTGCTTGCTCATGCCAGGCCTTCACTTACTTGCCAGCTGTCGGCGCATCTTTCGTGCATCTGGCAGCGCAGGCATAAGATTGTGTCAGACTCACACTCGTCACTAGTCGCCATACAGCGCGTTCTTTCTCTTTGGAGGTCCCTTGGCAGTCTTTGCCTGGCTTGGACGCCGGCTTGGAGCACGCTGCTCGAGCAGAATACGAGCTGGGCGTGCAGGCCAAACTTCACAAACTTCCACAGCACAATGCAAGTATGCCAAGCAAGACGCATGGCGAGGGCTGTGACATGCTGTGGCTGTGACCAGGTTCGAATCCACAGTCGTAGCCCTCCCTTTGTTGGCCATCACTCCATGCTCCGCCGGTCGTCCGACTTCGCCAGTTTTGTCAGGGCTTCGCTGCAGGATCTGTCGCGGCCGTAAGACACCCATCTGTGACTAGCTGCAGCTGTCCCCCGTTTCGCCTCTTACAAGCCTTTCTCAAGACTTTCTCTCAGCGTGACGTCGTCTTCACCACTTGTGGTGGCTTGCTGAGTTACTGTTTGGACTTCGCTGCGAGCCCGCCCTGCTCCGTCTCTATCCGGCCTCTGGCTGTCGAACGGCATGGGCTCTTCGAGCGCACCGGTCTAGCTGTCCACAAGACTTGCACTCTGTATCCTGATCGTCTGTCGTGCCGGGCTTGCAGGCATGGAACTTGCGCCAGCCGGAGCAAGGTTTGGAACTGTTCCTGAGGAGGGCATGTGAGCTCCGGAGGTTGAAGCGAAGCGGCAGAATTAGACATCTTTGCAGCCTTGCAGGAGTGCACAAAAGGGCCACCAAGTGGGCGAGTGCAGGACTCAGGAAACTCTTTGACCCATATTCCATGCTTCAGAGTCAGGTTGTACCACGGCAACAACTTAGCACATGCAGAATCAGTCTTTGCAGTAGTAGTAGAAGCAGCGTAGCAGTAGCAGTAGCAGTAGCAGTAGCAGTAGCAGTAGCAGTAGCAGTAGCAGTAGCAGGAGCAGGAGCAGGAGCAGGAGCAGGAGCAGGAGCAGGAGCGGTAGTAG
>CAJNDV010006736.1:59485-72075 GCA_905221635.1 Symbiodinium sp. CCMP2456 | reverse complement strand
AAACCCTAAACCCTAAACCTTTCCAGACCCCAAGCCTTTTCAGCACACCATAGCAAACATCCCCCAAATCCGAATCATTCCGATGGGTGCCAGGCCCAAGCCCGAAACCCGAACCCAAACCCTAAGCCCCAAACCCGAAGCCCTAAACCCTAAACCCGAAGCCACCATAAGCCGTTTTAGGGTTTAGGGTTTAGGGTTTAGGGTCCGAAACCCTAAACCCTAAACCCGAAACCGGGCCAGGCCTACCACGAGGCCTGGCCAGGCGAGGTGGAGAACCCATGGAAGGACGGATCGCCTACTCGGGCTTTAAAAGGTTTGGGTTTTAGGGTTTAGGGTGTAGAGTTTTGGGATTAGCGTTTAGGCTAATTTAGGGCGTAGGGCCGTAGGGCATTGAAAGGAATTCAGGGTTAGAGTTTGGGGTTTGGGGTTTAGGCTCAGTGCGTGGGGTTTAGGGTTTACGGCCTAGAGTGAACCCTACACCCTAAACCCTAAACCCTAAACCCTAAACCCTAAACCCCAAAACCCTAAACCCTAAAACCAGTGAAGGGGTTTGGGTTTAGGGACTTGGGGCCTGTATGGGCTCTAGGCGCCGTTGTATCAATTTATCAGGTGCTGGGAGCGTTTCTAAGGAGTTTAAGGTTGGGATTAGTTAGAACATTGTGGGGTTCAACAAAAAGCTTGAGTGTCCTTAATGGGTTCCGAAGTGGAAGCGGGATACACGGCTTTTGGCTAAGGTTCTTTGGGTCGGGTTTGGGGTTTCTTGGTTGTTTAGGGTTTAGGGCTAAGGGTTTAGGTTTCGGAAACCCTAAACCCTAAACCGTGAAGGGTTTAGGTTTCGGGTTTAGGGTTTCCAAATTTGGGGTTGCAGGGGTCAGGCTCCACGGCTTAGGATTAGGGGTTTTTCGATTTTCGGACCTAGGGTGTGGGGGTTTAGAAGTGGAGGGCTTAGGGTTTAGGGATTGAGGGTTTTAGGATTAGGGCTTCAGGGCTTCAGGGTTTGGAGTTTTAGGGTTTAGGGTTTCGAGTGTAGAGACAGGCTGAGTAGGTTCCCGCATCAAACCAATCTGTAGGCGCTGGCTGAGCACGGGAGCAATGCGCTCGTGTCTTCAATGCATTGTTTCGTACAACAAGCACTACTACACTTGTTCTTAAGTCATTGCGTAGTACTCGTGCTTTTCGAAGAGCCATAGGGTTAACGGTTAACTCCATGAAGCTCTGCAGGCTTGGTTGAAGATTGGACGGTCTCTCGCGAGCTTATGTACTACAGATTTCATAGGACTTCATCATCTTCTACTCTTCTACCTGTCTTCGGCCGATGAACTCGATCCGAGCATTCACAGCGGATGGACGTTTTGCCCAGTCCGAGGAGGAGAACCAAAAACCCTAGACCAAAAACCCTAAACCCTTAACCCTAAACCCTATACCCTAAACCCTAAACCCTAGAGGACGAAGAAACAGGGGAGGGTCCCGTCTATGCGGAGGGCAGCACTGGCACCAAGCAGCTGGTTCTTCGACGCGAGGACCAAGAACTCCACGAACTGGGCCTCACAGATCGCCCGGCTGGCTGCCAGCTTGGTGTTCATCCTGACGAGATGAAGTGGCGGTCCTAAACCCTAAACCCTTCAAGGAACCCTCACAGATCCCTTACCTTTTTCTTTTTTTTTAATAGAACCCCCCATATATCCCCGTTATGGTAACCCTAATCCCTAAACCCTAAACTCTTTAGCCAAGTTCCATCTCTCTCTGTGCTGACTCTGAGCACTTCAGCCGCAGCTAGGGACCCAGGTCGGGGAGGAACGCAGCCCTGGCCGTTGCTCCAGCTGATGCCCTTGCCAAAAAGCAGCTTCGCCGCGTCCAGACGGCGCGCCGAGCAGAAGAGCCGCATGCGGATTAAGCTGCTGGTTCGTTTGTCAGTTTCGGGTGGAACTAGGTAGTGCAAGGATTCATCACACTTTAGAAAAGCCCTGAAACCCAAAACAGGAAACCAAGGAACTTCATGTGTTCCTGAGCTGGCATTACGACCCTGACCCGGTTTAGGGAGTTCAGGCGTAGGGCTTTGGTTTTAGGCTTTTGCGGTGGGCGTGCAGAGCTGCAGTGTTCCGAGCGCACCTTCTCATCGTGCTTGCAAGATCTCTAGCCCGGCTTAGAAGCCCCATAAGGCATCGTGGTTCAGGTTGCTTGGGGCTTCAGGCTAGTCTGAGTGTAAAGCTGTAGGTCCTGACCCTGCAGTATTAAGCCCTGTATCTTAATAAGCCCTTGCAGGCATCGATGGAATCCCTAGAGAGGAGCTCTCAAAGAATCCTCATACAACCCTTCTGGAACCCCTTAGAGAGCCCCATACCCTAAACCCTAAACCCTAAACCCTAAACCCTCAACCCTAAACCCTCAACCCTAAACCCTAAACTCTAAACCCTAAACCCTTGTAAAACATCTATGAAGACATCGGCCTTTCTTCGAGAACCCTTAAAGGACCCTCCGCGAACCCGGGAAGCCGCATAAAATGCCGCGCGAAGTTAGGGTTTAGGGACAGCCTCAGGAGATTGAGATCATCAGCCCTATAAGCCCGAATCCCCGAAACCCCTCCCTAAACCCTAACCTAACCCCTAGAGCCCTTCCTGCACCCTAAACCCTACTCCCCTAGCCCTAAACCCTAAAGCCTACTCACCCAAAGCCCTTCCTGAACCCTATACCGTACTCCCCTAAAGCCGTAAAGCCCTAAAGCCCTAAAGCCTAAACCGTACTCCTCTAAAGCCCTAAACCCTAAACCCTAAACCCTACTCCCCGAAAGCCTTAAACCCTAAACCCTAATCCCCTAACGCCCTCAGCCCGGCAGGAGATTGAGATCATGCTGCGGTTTGGCTTCCCAGGGCCCGACCAGCTGCCAGGAGTGGCGCGCTCCTTCGGCCGGGGACCCGGGTAGGTGAGAATTTTTCGGGTTCTTGAGGTTCAGGGTTTCGGGCTTAGGGTTTATAGGGTTTATGCAATCGGTCATGCGGACTGTCGCGAAGCGAGACACTTGACGACAAAAAGGATGCCAATTACGAATTACTTCAAGTCAGCCATCGCTTGCCTGTCTGCGGGCACGGCGATGGGCCAACCACAGCGCCACAAAATTAGGAACAACATATGGAGTGGAAACATTAACAGAAACATTATCGACTAATTTCTTCTCACCCTAAAGGCTTAAACCCTTGAATCCTAAACTCTTAACCGTAAGCCCTAAACCCTAAACCCTAAGCCCGGAACCCTAAACCCTAAACCCTAGGTAACCAAGGTAGAGCGCTTCAGAGTCTTAGTGTTCAGGGGTCTCGGGGTTTATGATATTTTGGGTTTAGGGTTTAGGGTTTAGGATTCAGGGTTTAGGGTTTTGGGCGATGGTCGTGAGGGTTTAGGCTCAGGGCTGCTTGGTGGGTTTTTTTGGTCGCTTATTGCAAAGTTACATAAAAAAATAGGCTCCCTCACATAGGAAGCCTATAAAAATTCAAACCGCAGGTTTCAGGAGCCACAGGTAGTACGCAGTATGCTGTACTCCAGCGTAGTCCCGAAGATACTTGTGGAGTCTGTACGCGTTCTATATATGGGGTTTAGGAGCAGAAAACTAGCCCTATAATGCCCTATAAAACTAGGGTACCCTACACCCCAAATAAATGCCCCAAGCGCAAAACCCTCAAAAAGCCTTGGGGAATCCGGTTTACAGCTCATACAGAGGTCGGAGCAATGGGTCATCGTGGTCTCTGAAAGTCGTAAGATCTGGAGGATTTCGGGGCTGCATGGGGTTTTGCATCACAGACCTGTAGGAGGGCCCAGCCGGGCTAGGCAAGCCCGCCAGAAGGAGACGCCGGAGCCAAGGCTGCGGGCACGAAGCACCGCAGCAGGTCCTCCCGGGAGTACAGAAGCAGAGGGGTCTCAGGCCAGCTGTTTCGCTGGTCAAAAGACCTTCCAGAGGCTGCGGTCCACAGAGGAGACCCGCCTCCTCCTCCGCTTCCTCGTCGTGCTCAAGCGGAGCCAGAGGAGGACTCTTACTACAGTGATGAAGAGGAACCGGCGCCTCGGGCCAGTATTATGAGTATTACAAAGTTCGGGACGCGATGCAATGACTTGGCCCCTAAACCAAGAAACCCTAAACCCCAAACTCGAAGCGCGGTGCTAATCTTACAAGAACCTTCAATCAACGATGATTAGAAACTCGTGAACAACCTGGAAACGCCGTCAAACCCTGTCAACCCTGCCACACTCTCGAGAAACTGCACACATGTTTCCATGACTGTTGAAATTTACGCCCGATCATGTGGCGGTTTGGAGGTAGTTGAGGATTCCGTTAGCCCTCGGCCTAGTTAGTTTAAGAGAGTAAGCCCACTGCAGGAGACGGGGTTCACTGCTCTTCAAGAAGCTCTAAGTTCGACAACCTACACCGGAAACGCCAACTTCGGGTTTGGGTTTGGGTTTAGGGTTGACATGTTCTGACTTCGGGATTGCAAGAAACGAGGGGTTAGGTTAACGGTGTTGCGTGGTTCAAGGTTAGGATGTAGGGCAACCTGTACCCTGTACCCCAAACCCTGTTGGAAAAGAGGCGCTTCAAAAACAAATCCTAAACTTAAACCCTAAACCCACAAGCAAAACCCCGACACACCCCAGGTGCATTTTGCACAGCGCGCGGCGACGGCATGCTGGTGTCCGAATAGCGTGGGCCCCAGAAACACAAAAGTCTCTAGATTCCCTTCTTAAAGCCAGGTAGTAGGAAAAAGGTACCCTTTATTTTTGAGGGGCTACTGGGCACCTAGTCAATGCAAAACCCTTGAATATGAACTTTTCTCCTGAAGCAGCTAAAACCGACTGTTGCACTTCTGTGGGGTAGAATGCAGGTGCCGTTTGGCAGCCTTGAGGAGCCTGTACGATTTCCAGAACACCCCGAAATGCCTTGCAAAGATGATACCACCCGGTAGAACCACGCAGGACCCCAAGAACAAGCTGACAAACCCCAGCCCATGAACTCTGAACTTTTAAACCAAGCACACACACATACCCTAAAACCCTGATTCTCCTTCGAATGACACCCTAGTCCTCCTTCGTTCTGAGCCCTTCTTTTTGTACAACAGATTCCCGACGTTTTAAACTACAGAGCCCCGCAAAACCATATCCACTTCTCGTCGCCTCGCAGCCTCCCTGGGGGCGACCTCTTCGACATCGCAGCCAAGTTAGATGAGCCAGGCCTGTCATAGGCTTTCTGTCGTTATTGTTGTTCCTCTTCCTGCCACTATGCCCAATGCTGTCATTACTACCTCTTCGTTTCTTGCAATTTTTGAATTTGGTTTTCAGTACGACGTGTTAGATATTTTCGGGGCTTAGCTTTCGGTGCTTTTGGCATTGCACAGCTGTGTATTGGCTGTGGCTTGCTTAGCGTTCCTGCTGCTAGAGGGTTCGGAGTTCGGGTTGAGGGTTTGGGTTGAGGGTTTGGGTTTAGGGTTTAGGGTTTAGGGTTTAGGGTTTAGGGTTTAGGGGATTAGGGTCTAGGGGTTTCGGGTTTAGGGATCTTTGGGGGTTAGGTTTTTTTGGGGTATGCAGTAAGGGGTAGGGGCAGGGGGTTCGGGATTAGGCATTCTGAGTTCGCACATACAAAAAATGTATATATATACACACACACACACATTTCGGGGTTTCTGTGGTGTTCTCCATCGCGAGTATTTCGTGTAGTTTTCACTAAGACTTCAAGCAGGGCGAAACAGGAAGACGTAACTCGAGCAGGGGTTCAAGAACACGGTAGCCCAAGCCCCTGGATGCTGGGTTCTTCTTACTTCATTATATATTGTCACTCAAATAAGTTGTTTAGGTTACCAGTGAGGTGTAAAGTCTTGCTTGGGTTCGAGGCCGGTAAAACTGCACGACTCTATGTCGCTCTGAGCCCGAAACCCGAAAATTCAAACCTCAGGGCTCTAAAACTTCAAAAACCCTCAACCTCAATCCTCAAGAAACTTAGAGCCTAAACCCTAAACCCCCAACCCTTAAGTAAGCCCTAAGCCCTCTATTCCAGAGCCTTAAGGCAAGCCTTAGAAACCGCTCGTTTGGCGGAGTTTAGGCCTCAGTTTGGAGCCAGGTTGAAGGTTCAGTTTAGGGTTTAGGGTTTAGGGTTTAAGGTTCAGTTTAGGGTTTAGACGTTTAGAGTTTAAGGTTCAGCTTAATTTAGTTTTGGTAGTGACTATGCTTGAGATTATGATTATGATCAGTATTGTTGTTATTATTGTCATTGTTGTTATTGTTACTGTTATTATTATTAATGTGACATGTAATACTATCGCTACGTTTGTTTTTTCGTCATTTGTGTCACTATACTGCAATACACCCCAAACCTTATTCTAACCATTAAGGCCCTTCTCTTAACCCGTATAGAAACCCTCTAGCAACCCTTGTAGAGCCCTTCATCGAAACTCCATTCGAATAAGGGCCCAAAACCCTTTGAGAAACCCTTAAAGGCCCCTTGATAGGAACCCTAAGCCCTAAACCCCAAACCCTAAACCCTAAACCCTAAACCCTAAACCCTGAACCCTAAACCCGAAACTCTAAAAGACCCTTATACCCTAAACCCTAAACTCTAGCTGTGTTACTCTCTGGGGTGAAGGCTCAGATCCGATCCGAGCTCAGCCTAGGGTTTAGGGTTCCGGGTTCGGGGTTTAGGGTTTGGGGTTAGGGCTTAGTTTGGGGTGTAGGGTTTGGGGTTTGGGGTTAGGGTTTAGTTTGGGGTCTGGGGTTTAGGGTTTAGGGCTTAGTTTGGGGTGTAGGGTTTCGGGTTTTGGGTTAGGGTTTGGTTTGGGGTGTAGGGTTTAGGGTTTGGGGTTGGGGTTTAGTTTGGGATCTAGGGTTTAGGGCTCAGGGTTTGGGGTTTAGGGATTAAGGTTTGGGGTTAGGGTTTAGTTTGGGGTTGAGGGTTTGGGGTTCAGGAATACAACTTGCGAACAGCCTCGTAGATACACCATACACAGCCCTGCGAAGCAAAGCGATGAAGCCCTTTCAAAGCCCTCTAACATCTTAACACGAACTCTTTAAATCGAGGAACCTTAAACATCTCGATATCTCTACCTTCGTCGCTCCAGGATACAAGAGGGAACTTCAGGCCGGCATCGAACGCTGCAAAGCGATTCTTTTTGGACTTGGGGGTTTAGGTTAGGTCTCTATCAGGGTCTTATATGGGGGATTAGCTCTTTGGCTCTGGCTTTTGGGGTACGTTTGCATGTTTGAATGATCGGTTTCAAGAGGTTTGGGGGGTGGACTTCGGCTTGAATGTGTCAGGTGTGATGCTCGGAGGATTTAGTGGGCTTGGCCGTGCTTTCAGGGCGTTTCGGGTCTTTGCCTGACGACACTGTGCAAATGACATATCATGAAATGAGTATGCATGGTTGTTCATCTGGTTACCTTTAGCCCCAGATCTCCAATCCCTCCACTCTTTAAACCCTAAACCCCAATCACCCAAAAAACCCTAAACCCTAAACCCCAATCCCCCCAAAAAACCCTAAACCCTAAGCCCTAAACCCTAAACCCCAATCCCCCCAATCCCCCAAACCCCAAACCCTAAACCCCAGGCCGCAAGCCTCCTTCCTTTAGGGGTTCGTAGTGTTGAGGGTCCTATGGGTTTCTCCAGCTGCTCAACCCTCAGCCTAAAAACCCTCAAACCCCATACCATAAACCCTAAACCCTAAAATCTATACCCTAAACCCTAAACCCTAAATCCTAAACCCTAAACCCTAAACCCTAAACCCTAAACCGTAAACCCTAAACCCTGAACCCTAAACCCTAAACTCTGAACCATACCGCAATGGGGTTGGAGCCGCAGAACATGCATACAGGGCCCACGGGATTCCGGCGTTGGTTTCACGGGCGCAGGGTCTACTGATTCGGGGCCCTAAATCCTAAGTCCTAAAGCCCTAAACCCTAAACCCTAAACCCTTAAAGCCCTACAGCCCTAAAGCCCTAAAGCCCTAAATAAAGCCCTAGAGCCCTAAAGCCCTGAAGCCCTAAAGCCCCAAACCCAAACATCTTTGAAGCCCTAAGCCCTGAATCCTATCAGGCCCTAAGCCCTAAACCCTAAACCCCAAGCGCTGAACCCTGAGCTCAAAGCCCTTGAGGCACTGGGATAGGGTTTAGAGCTTTGGTTTTAGGGTTGGAGGGTGCAGGGCCTGTGTTTTTGCGGTTCAGGTTTCGGGGTTTGGGATTAGGGTTTTCTGGGGCTTGGTTCCCAGTTAGTCAAGACATTTAGGGCCTTGGTGCCTTGTACGCCTGAGGCCTCCCTTCTAATCACAAAGGTCTAAGGACATGGAAACGTGCATAACCCAGCTCATATCGAAAACGGCACTCTACGCCCTCCAACGCGCCGGAACAGGCCCATTATGCGGGCAAGGTCCAACACTTTACAAGACGGCTCTTGCATTTTCAGCCCTTCTTTTGGCACCGTGCTCACCCGTCATCGGCAGCAGCACTTGCAAAAGGTGCCGAAAAACAACCCGAGCGGCTGGCTGGAAGCTCAGGCCATTGTTAGCAGCCCTAAACCCTAAACCCTACACCCGAAACCCTGAACCCTACACTAGCCTAGCTGAAGT
Source organism: Symbiodinium sp. CCMP2456 (assembly GCA_905221635.1). Classification (NCBI taxonomy): domain Eukaryota; class Dinophyceae; order Suessiales; family Symbiodiniaceae; genus Symbiodinium; species Symbiodinium sp. CCMP2456. Next base: position 63,490 of record CAJNDV010006736.1, on the reverse strand, counting down.
CATGGGCACCGTCGGTCGACCAAAGGTCCTCAAGGCAGCGGTGGGCCGGCTGTTTAGGGTTTAGGGTTTAGGGGTTGAGGGTTTAGGGTTTAGGGTTTAGGGCCTCGCGCCACCATGGCTGACAGCGCTCGTCGCGATCCCAAGCTTCAGCGACTTGCGAGAACAGGTCTCTTCTAAAGCTTAATCCCTGCACCCCAAGCTCCAAAACCCTAAACCCTAAACTTAAGCCCGAAACCCAATCCGAGATAAACGCTTAGGGTTTAGGGTTTAAGGGTTGCAAGCATCTGACAACGGTTATGATTCTAGTAATCAGCAACAACACTAACATGAATGCTTAAACCTAATAAGACTAATAGTAATGGTGAGAGCAACAATCCCATTCGTTCTGATGCTGACAACAAGGTGTTTGGGTTCATAATATAGTAGTTGTAGGTTGGTAGGTTTGTAAGCAGTTTTGAGGGGGAAGTACATGGGTAGTTCTCTAAATTAGGGTCCCCTTTTAGGTTCCCAACATAGTACGGCACCCTTATAAACAGGTCCCTAAAAGGCACCCTAATTTAGAAAACTACCCATATGAAGGTACTTGGAGGGCTCAACAGCACGCCGTAAGCTTCGCGCCCTCAAGCCTTTTCAGTTCAGGGTCTCAAGCCTTCGCTATTTAGGGTTTAGGGTTTAGGGTCTGGGATTCAGGGTTTAGGGTTCAGGGTTTAGGGTTCAGGGTTTAGAGTTTGGGATTTAGGGTAAAAGCAGATTTGCGGGTAGGAGAAGTACTCCAAGTACTGATGCTTAAACCCGTATCTACTTGTGTGACTGTTCATGAACCACACACCTTCATCCAGACCCGAAGTCCTGCGGATGCTGAAGTTACCGGTATTACATCTACCCATAATCCTGGCCCTACTGGGAGGGTTAGGGGACTTAGTAAGTGGGTAATAAGTAAACTTATAAGCACCCTAAAAGGGATCCTAATTGGGGTTATGATACGTATAACTCTATAACTAGTTACTAAGTCCCCCGACCCTCCAAGTAGGAGCCCGAAGTTCGAAGCCCTGAGCCCAAAGCCCCGAAGCCCGAAACTTAACATACGGGCCTAAATAATTACCAATACTATTTGGGGGGGCTCCTTATTATATAGTATAAGATACCCCAAAACCCTATTTTAATTATTAAGGCCCTTATGTTAATTTAATTCGGAGGTCTTTGCAACTGCAAGGTTTGGGGTTTCGGGGTTGGGGTTCAGAGCTCGAAGCGTGAACTCGAAACAGGTGGTCCCCATCATCCTAAACCCTAAACCCTAAACCCTAAACCCTAAACCCTAGACCCTAAACCCTAAACCCTAAACTCGAAACAGGTGGTCCCCATCATCATGTCACTGATTCAGGCGAGCACTGACCGCCTGTCTTCGAGGGATCTCTTGCTTCAGTCTTCAGCTTTGAACAGGTTGCATAGGGCCTTAGGGTTTAGGATCTTGGGTTTAGGGTTTAGGATTTAGGGTTTAGGGTTTAGGGTTCAGGCAGTGGGTTTGTTGAAGTGGAGTACCTTCCCGAGGGGCTTGCTCAGGGGTCTGCGCGGATTGATGAGTGTCATGCTTTTGGGTGCTTCAAAGGGATGTCGGCATTTCGGAGCATAGGGGTTTCAAGCAGGACCTGGCAGTGTTTTGCGGTGTATTGTAGCATAGCTATGTTGGGGCTTTAGGGGGATGTGATTGCTGTTAATTATAAATTTCGACCTCTGCTTGGAGGCCCAGGGGAGTTACTAAGTAGGTTATAAGTAGAGTTATAAGTACCATAACTGGAGTTGCCCCAATTATAACCCTTCTTATAGCCGACTTACTAAGTCCTTGGGCCTCCAAGTGTATCAGGGCCCCAGGGACCCTGAAGTGCGTAATATAGAAGCCAAAAATATTATCAATACCATTCCTTAGGGTTCCTTACTATACATAATTACGCTATAAAAGAGTCCGGGTTTAGGGTTTAGGGTTTAGGGTTTAGGGTTTAGGGCCAAACCCTATTCGAATGACCCAGGCCCCTACATTATGTGTTGTGGGTGTGCCCAAGGCCTCGCCACACAAAGCCCCCAAACCCACTGGAACACCCTCAGTCCTTAACGCCAAAATTTGAAATCTCATAAACCCAATCGACACCTTTCTTACTTACTAACTTCCCCCTGTTCCTTTCCTTAACGTCTGGATTCCTTCTTTGAAAGCCCTATAAACTGCTCGTGGCAGCGTCCTCGACGATTCAGGGAGCCGTGGCCACTGATTCCCATGTGCGGGGTCTTTCAATGTGGAGCATGGAGTTATTCTGCGTCTGCGTGGGTTCCTTGCTTTGATCAAAACGTGGCTCCAGGTAAGGTCCGATTGAAAAGGGCGGGGCTGAGTAGACCTTTCTCCATGCCCTGGGAGAGGATGAAGGCACAGAGCACACCCTAAACCCCAAACCCTAAACCCCAAACCCTAAACCCTAAACCCTAAACCCTAAACCCTAAACCCTAAACCCTAAACCCTAACACAGTTTTTGCGAGCCGTGCCAGCATTTTTTCCTGCTCATTGCACAGCAGGGTTCCCTTCAACACCGTGAGCCCCTGAACTCTGCAACCCAAGCTCCAACGGAGCCGTTTAGGGTTTAGGGTTTAGGGGTTTAGGGTTTAGGGTTTAGGGGTTCAGGGGTTTAGAGGCTTAGGGGTTTAGGGGTTTAGGGGTTTAGGGGTTAAGGGTTAAGGGTATAGCCTATGGAGCCAAGTCTGCAGGCTGTTCGAGCTCTTCACGCACGCTGGGGGCCCTACAGTTGGGTTGGAGCTTACGAAGGGTCTCTCAAAAAAGGGTTCTCTGAGGCTTCTACCCTAAACCCTAAGCCCTAAACCCTAAACCCGATTAGTACCCTTTTGCACTTTTTCTTCTGGGGTTCCCTTATTTAAACAGTACCCCTAAACCCTAAACCCAGCCCACCCTACTTGGAGGTTCATGGGTAGTTATAAGTGGGGATATGAGTCCCCTACTATAGGCTATAGTTATGGTTACTCTACTTACAACTCCACTTAAAACTACCCATGAACCTCCACGTAAACCTGTATTAAGGGGCTACTAGGAACCCTTCGAGGGTAGAACTTGGTGGTGGGAAGCGTTCGGAATCTGGGGTGACGGTTTAAACTCTGAGCTCTAAGTCCCAAATCAGAATTACTTTTAAAGGAACCCTCAAAGGGACACCGGACAGGGACCCCGGAAAGGGACTTTTAGTAGGGTTTAGGGTTTGGGCTGAGGGTTTAGGGTTTGGGCTGGGTTTAGGGTTNNTAGGGTTGAGGGTTTCGGGTTCTGGGCTTTCAGGCAGAGTGCTGGACCCGAAACCTTCACTCCCAAGTCAAAAATCCACCACCCTCGAAGTTCCCGTAAGGGTTCAAAGACTTGCAACTCGTTCGAAGCTAAAGGCTCAGCAGCCCTCGACCCTTAAAGCAAAGTAAAGCAGAGTACCGGAGAGTAGAGTGTAGTAAAGTAAGTTAAGTACAACCTTTAAAATAAAGTAAAGCAAAGTAGAGTAGAAGTAGAGTAGAGTAAGTTAAGTAGGGAAGTAAATAAGCAGTTAAGTGAGTAAGGAAGTAAGCAGGTAAGTAGCCTGCGAGCTAACAAGCCATCTAACTGGCTGAAGGGCTAACTGACCGACTAACTAGCAGACTGAACAAGCAACTAGGTGCGAGCTGACAAGCCGGCCGACAGACTAGCTGACCAGTTGTGCGTTTGGGTAGAGTTACCCCGAAAGGCCTCAACCTTAAGTCCCAGTAACCACTAAACCGTGCACTCCACACCCTGATCCCTAAAACCCGCAAACCGTAAACCCTAAACCCCCCACACCAAACCCGAAACCTAAGCCCCTAATCCCAGAGCCTGAACTCTAGACGGTGCACGTCCAAGCGCAGTTGCCAAGGCGGTGTGGCCCATGGTCCCAATCTCGGACACTGGGGGTGTCTGAAGTCAGGGTTTTTATGGAGGTTTAGGGTTTACTGTTTAGGGGT
>CAJNDV010006736.1:31067-51531 GCA_905221635.1 Symbiodinium sp. CCMP2456 | reverse complement strand
TGCATTACCCATAATAAGGAATATAGGGTTTAGGGTTTAGGGTCTAGGGTTGATGATAAAAAGCCTGCGTTTCCCATAAGAAAAAATATACCGGAATTCCCATAGTTCAGTGTCCTCAAGGTAATGCAGGATTTCTATCATCAACAGTAGTACACAACAACCCAGAACCACTACTCCCCCCCTGCACCGGTCCACTTGACCCCATCAATGGGAGCTTACACAGCCCGCAGAAAGTTCTTCAACAACCCTAAACCCTAAACCCTAAACTCTATACCCTAATAGCGTTGAGGTTTTGCTAGTTTTTTTGGGGGTTTAGGGCTTGTGGATTATGCGGTAGTGGCATTGCGGGGTCTATTTTACGATGGTCATACAGGGCCAGGTGCTTGAGAAATGATATTCGCAGTGTGTTAGGCTGCGATACCTTTGGTCTCAGTGTAAGATGAGCAGAGGTGTGGAACAAGTCCTTCTATCCACGGCTGTAGCTCCGTGCCAAGATATTCAGCCTTGTGCAGAAACACCCGAGGTGGAAACGAGATTAGGTGTTGAGTTGAGATTAGGTGTTGAGTTGAGGGTTTTGCGCATCGCCATGCAGTGGTAGTATGTACGTCAAACCGCGTTTGAAGTTTGGAGGTCCCTCCAGGTATACAATTCCGAGTCCGCGACGGTTCAATTTTTCATCATCTAGTAACCTGTAGGATATTTAGAAGCTATCAGCTTTGAAGCCAGCGCGAATTTAGCTTACGGCATGGCGTTTTCGCACTTTTCTCCCTACCTTAAGGCCGCGAAAAGGCATGGTTTATTTCTTGAGTCATGTCTCTTTTCGCCCTTGTAAGCTGCTGTGTCGTGTAGACTACTCCGAAGCCCTGTTCAAACTATTACGGCGCCTGAAGGAACTTCCGGTTGCTGAGGAAGGAGGCCACGCTGCAGCTGTCGCACAGCTGGAAAGGCTCGGGCGGGTTTAGCGTTGTTTAGGGTTTAGGGTTTAGGGTTTAAGTGCACCTTGTCGAAAACTGTCGCTGCCATAGCACCAACAACATGCTTTCATGAATGCACGCGCGAATGGAATGTATGTAACAATGTATGTATGTGCACGTACATTTATGTATATCTATGTATGTGTATATATACGTATGTAACGTATGTATATGTATACGTGTGAGAGAGTGTGTGTATGTTTATGTCCCTGTGTGTGTATGTATGTGTATGTATGCAAGAAAAGTCTTATATTATGCCCTTCTAGACTTCGATCAGGGCTTGCCGAGGGACTCAAACCCTAAACCCTAAACCTTAAACCCTAAACCCTAAACCCTGAACCCTGAACCCTGAACCCTGAACCCTGAACCCCAAACCCTGAACCCTAAACCCTAAACCCTGCGGCCTGTAGGGTCTTCCAGCAGACAGGGTCTTGTTGCCCCGATGCTGTCAGGTGCGTGGAAACGTACCACTGGCAGCTGCTTGGACACGCTAGGGTTGAGGGTTTAGGGTTTTCGGGGTTTAGGGTTCAGGGTATAAAGGGGCCTTAATAATTACCTATATTATTTTGAGGGTTCCTTGTTACAACTATACTATAAAGGACCCCCCAAACCGCATTCTAATTATCAAGGCCCCTACATTATAGAGGCCTCAATAATTAGAACAGGATCTTGGGGGATGTTTTTCCATAGCTGTATTAAGGAAGCCTGTTGAACTTTAGTGGTGAAAGCTCCTATACAAGCCTGAACCCAACACCGCGAACCCTGAAAACTGAACCCCTGAACCCTAAACCCTAAACCCTAAACCCTAAACCCTAGTGCTGAGGGTGTCGGATGTTGCTACAGGTGCCCGACCCCGAATCTCTCAGGGTTTTGGGCTTAGGGTTAGTTTACGGGCGGGCCCTTCTGAGCCCTAACCCTAAATCCTAAAAGCTATTGCTGATGATCTAAAGCCTGCATTATTTCAAGGACCCGAAACTATGGGAAATATGATATCTTCTTTATCATGGGTAATGCAGGATTGATATCATGAACCGTAGTATATATATAATATATATCTATATCTATATCTATATCTATATCTATAAACCCAAAACCCAAAACCCTAAACCCTAAACCCTAAACCCTAAACCCTAAACCTCAAAGCCTAAACTACGGGAATTATGGCATATTCCTGATTATAGGTAGGAAAAGATTTGGGAGTTTCCGAAAATAGGGGACCCCAAAATAATAAGGTACCCTAATTTCCGGAAACTCCCATGTGAGAATCTCGGACCCTGATCTCCCCCAAGGGCAAGGGCCGTTCGCATGCCTTGCGCACACTGAGGTGGCGGGTGTGCTTCAGGCGCACCGGCAGGGGTTTAGGGCTTAGGGTTCAGGGTTCAGGGTTCAGGGTTCAGGGTTTAGGGTTTAGGGTTCAGGGTTTAGGGTTTGGGGGCCGCAGAGTTGTGGGGTTGAGAGTTGAAAGTGATGTAGAGGTCTGATCAGCGATTAACCTGCTTGAGCAGCATCGTTGGGCATGGGCACGATTCAAGTCATGTGAAGTCCAGAGATAGTACTACCCATAAGATTCCTAAATTCTGCGCAAAGCCTCTAGAGGCTTGGGCAAGTCGGCCAGGTGTATGGCAGCTATGCTGATCCTCCTCCATCTGCTGTACATGATAGCCGCCGATCTAAGTCTGGACGCGAAGGCATTTCCAGTGCTGCCGGACTCAAACTGAGAAACCTTAATTCTAAGTCCTAGCCGCTGAAGTCTGTCGGCAGATCCCGAAACTCTACGCCCCAAGATGAAAATCCTTATATAGCCTCTGAAAATCTCATAAGCCTGGAGTAAACCCTGTAGCACACCAAGGCACCAGACTGCCCATCAAAAGCCCATGAAAGTCGAAACCCCAAACCCTAAACCCTAAACCCTAAGCCCCTAAACCCTAAACCCTAAACCCTAAATCCCAAACCCTACAGTGCATAAAACCCGTTTTAATCCGCAAAGCAATTCAGACCGAGCCTTCAGGGTTTCAGGTGTCGGGCTTGGGGATTAAGGTTTGGGGTGCAGGGATAAAAAGGGTTTAGGGACTGCTACGGTTTTGGGATTAGGGTTTTGGGTTTTTGATTTCGGGTTCCCCAGGTTTAGGGACCACGGTTTGGGGATCAGGGTTTTGGGTTTTTGATTTCGGGCTTGGGGAAAAGGAATGTCCCTTAAATCAGAGTTGGAACCCTTAACAAGGTAGCCTGAATTAAAGGACAGTGCCCGGAGCTTTGAGTTCCCAACTCCAGCCGTACTACAACCGCTGCCGGAATCCAGGACACAGATCGGTTTGGGTTTTAGGGTGTTGGGGCTTAGGTTTAGGCCGGCCCTAAGCCCTAAACCCTAAACCCTAAACCCTAAACCCTAAGCCCTAAGCCCTAAACCCTAAACGATAAACCCTAAACCCTAAACCCTAAACCCTAAACCCTAAACCCTAAACCCTAAACCGCTGGACCCTAAACCCCTGAACCCTAAACCCTAAACCCTGAGCCGAGGTTGTCTCTGTGCCTGGCACCCTTCGCAGTGAATCCACTGGCCTTGGCACCAGCATCCTCACCGGTGAGGCAGGGTTTATGGTTTAGGGTTTAGGTTTAGGGTTTAGGGTTTAGGGTTTAGGGTTGAGGGTTGAGGCTAGGGTTCAGGGTTTAGGGTTTAAGGTTTAGGGCTTTCGGGCAGCGGCTTAAGGCCAAGCCCTAGACGGGCCGAAGCCCTAATTCCTGGGCACAGGGGCGATCTGTCATATCCGAGTGTCTAAACCATAAACCCCTTAACCCCAAACCCTAAACCCTAAACCCTACGCCTTAAGCCCAAGGCCCTAAGCCCTAATATAAGTATCTTGGCCAGCTGAGATGCAGACACCTGAACAGTTTAAAATCATTTGGGCAAACATGTGGGCTCCTCGGTATCAAAACGCTATACTGAATCCCAGTAGCCTATTCTTGTTATTCAGGCCCCTATCAAACCAGAGGGGTATTTACATAGCTGTACTAGGGACGGCCCCTATGCCTCGAACACAGTGTGGGCTCCTGACTCTTGACAGCATGCCCACATTGCACGAGCTAAACCCTTTTCTAGACCTTTGACGAAGTCCCGAAATTAAGTTGGAATCTTGCGGATTGTGACAATTCCGATACGTTGCGCTCAGGTTTCCTGACACACCCTCAACCCTGAACCCTAAACTCGACGGGCACTAAACCCTGAACCCTAAACAAAGTTACCTTCTGAAGCCATTTCAAGCCTCGCAAGCTCTTGTCACTGCCGATTTCGGGCTTGGATTCCGGATTTAGGGTTGCGGTCCTGTCCAACCGTAAGCCTGAAACTCGAAATGGTCTTTGCCGAAGGTTCCTTCCGGCAGAGGGCGCCCTCTGCTGCACCCTGGCCTTATTCTTCGGTAGCCGTGACTGAACCGCATTTGGGAGTTAATAGAGAAGCCTCCACGCTGCATAAGTTAGTTACCAACATCATTCCTTGATTATAAAGGCACCGAAATCATGAACCCTACGAAGACCCGCAAAACCCCTTATGAAGCCCCTTCAAAGTAGAACACTGAAAGGCACCCTATTCTATTTATGAAGGCCCCGAAGGCACGAACCCGATAACAGCCCTTAAACCCTTTTTGAAGCTCCTAAACCCTAAACCCTAAACCCTAAACCCTAAACCCTCATAGTGTACGAAGTCTTAACACACCGGAATCACCAGCCCTGTTGAACTCATCCTTCGGGTTCTATTAGGGTTTAGGGTTTAGGGTTTAGGGTTTAGTTTAGGGTTTAGGGTTTAAGGTTTAGGGAGAACCATACGGACTACCCTCTATTAACGCGTTTTGTAGCAAACATTTTAAAGCAATCGTAGTCTCATGTTGCATCCCTCTATCAACGCATTATCGTACACCTTCAAAGGGACGCTATGCTAAATATTCTATCAATCCGTTATAGCAACCCATTATAGGGTTTAGGGTTTAGGGTTTACCCCTCACAGGAACCGAGTGCTAACTGTTAAGGCCCCTCTGCTAGGTGTCCCGCCGCTGCTTGCTTTTGCAGTTTCCGCCGCTCATGTCGGCCCCAACCTCAGAAGGTCAGTCTTGGGTTCAGGGTTCAGGGTCTAGGGGTGAGGATTTAGGAGGTTTCGGGTTTAGGGTTGGGGGTTTAGGGTTTAGGGTTAGGGTTCAGGGTTTAGGGTTTAGGGTTTAGGGTTTCGGGTTTAGGGTTGGGGGTTTTTCATGCCCCTGATAGAATTCGAGCAGGGCTTTGGAGTATACGTCTAGAAGGACGAGCACAAGGGGCGTTGCGGCCGTTCCTACCAGTGACTCGTGCTTCTATATTGAACTAACATGGCACCTCACGGGGTTGCATATTGGACTACAGTCTCTTCAAGACTTCAGTGAAGTAAGGGACTAAAGGAGGGACCCTTAAAGGGACCCTTGGGGTTATATAGGGGCTTTATGAGACTATAAAAGCGGTATATAAGGGTTATGTAGGCTATTTGGATTAGGGGTCCCTTTTTAGGGGCCCCTTCTATTGTCCCTTCAAGACTGTGGCTATTTGGGTTCCGTGTGTGTTTCGGGGTTCTTGGGTTCGGAATTAGGGCTTATAGAAGGAGCCCTCCAAAACCCTGGACCCTAAACACCAGGAGACCCAATTTTGTGGGGTTTTGGGGTGTAATGTGTAGGGCTTACGGGGTTTGTAGGGTTTAGGGTTTACAGGGTTTAGGGTTTCGGGTTTACGGGGCTTCGGGCATGATCCGAAACCCTCAGCCGAAATAATTAGGCTAATTAGGCCGAACCTTCAACCCCCAAACCTGGCAAGACCAAGCTTACCTCTTTTTCCCACGAAAGAACTCGAGATTTAGGCCATGTTACGCTTTGATCCCTGAACCCTAAATCAATCCAAAACCCTAAACCCTAAAGCCTAAACCCCGCCCTAATTCCCCAAAAAACCAAAAACACGAACTCCCAAACCCCAATCTCAAGCCCTAAACCGAACTCTCACCAACACAGGGCGCTAAATAGTTTCTGTCCGAAACGGATATGAAAATGGAATCTGTACTAATAGGGCTTAGGGTTCAGGGTTTTGGCATGGGCGATCTTGGGGTGATGCCTTCGAACTGCTGCACACCCACTATGTGCACTGTCGCGCGGCCCGCCCTTCGACACCACACCCTGAACCCTAAATCCTTAAACCGTTACACCCTTAACTGCCCCTAAATCCAAAACCCTACTTGGAGGCCCAGGGTACTTAGTAAGTAGGCTATAAGTACCCTTGCTGGAGTTACCCCAATTATAACTTATAACCGACTTACTAAGTCCCCTGGGCCTCCAAGTAACCCGAAAGCCTGAACTATCGAAGGACTTTGGCTCTGGGCTGCTAGCTCTGACGCGCAGCCGCTTGCGTTGCTCCTTGGGCTTGGGCTTGATGACCCGTAATGTAGGGGCCTTAACAATTAGAATAGGGTTTGGGGTATAGTATACTGTAAATATAATAAGGAACCCCCAAAACCCTATTCGAATTACTAAGGTCCCTACAATATGATTTTTGAGTCATATAGGGCGTAGGGTTTAGGGTCTAGGACAAAAGGGTTCAGGGTTTCGGGTCTAGGATTTAGAGTGTTTTAATTTGGTATTTGGGCGTTTTGCGTTCAAGCATCGGTTTCGGGCTTAAAGTTATGACGTCCAGGTTATGCACACGGATGCATATCCGAGAACACCTATGGGGTAGTTTAGGTTCAAGGTTGGGGGAGAGCAAGCCTTTGCCCAGAACACACAATCCTAAACCCTAAACCCTAAAGCCTAAACCCTAAACCCTAAGCCCCTAAACCCTAAACCCTAAACCCTTAAACCCCTAAACCCTAAACCCTAAAGTTTCTAAAGCCTAAACCTCAATAGTCAATAGGTCCGAAACCCATGGCCAGCACAAGCTATAAGCCTCACACCCTGCGACCAGAAGCCGCAATAAAATGGGTTTTAGGGTTTAGGGTTTAGGGTTTAGGGGTTTAGGGTTTAGGGTTTAGGGTTACGACAATTTCAGCATTTAGGGCTTGGGACGCTGGAACAGGATTTGCACTTAGGCCGGGAGTCTGCAAACACACTGTGTGAAGGCATGCAGGTCATTCTTAACCACTGGAGACTCCAAAAACGTCTAATTCCGGAATGTACTCACATTTCGGCTCCTGTCCTACCTTAAGGGATATTCCTCAAGTAAGGGGTGTTGGAGCGTCGGGCACCTGTCGGTTGCCTGGTGTCCACTCTATGATCCTTACTTGGAGGGTCGGGGGACTTCGTAGGTGGGTAATAAGTAGACTTTTAAGTACCTTTAAAGGGATCCTAATTGGGGTTATGATACTTATAACTCTATAAAATAACTACTTACTAAGTCCCCCGACCCTCCAAGTAAACCCTAAACGCCCCGTGGCCTAGGCTTCCGCCGTCTCTCATGGCGCCCTGCCTTTGGATGCTGGCCTGGTATGTAGGCGGGTTGGCTATCTTAAAGGGCTTAGGGGCTTAGGTGTTTTGAGGGCTCAGGGTTAGGGGCTTAGGTGCTTTTGGCTTTAGGGTTTAGGGGCTCAGGTGGTTTTGCGCAATCGTCAATCGTCGCGTCGCACTTTTGGCTGCGTCCAGGTTTGGGGTCCTAATTGGGCTTGCTTTGAGTGATCCCGGACTTTGCAATGAAGGGCAACCTGCACTTGCAATATGGCGCCCTATAAACAGGCCCCAAAACCACATAGAGGCCGATCGCGGCCTTCTCAGGCCCCAGTAAGCTGCTATACTAAAGAATAGATCATCCTTAGTGTGCCTTAGACAGTTTAGGGTTTAGGGTTTGAAGGTTTAGGGCTTTGCTCCTCAATCTAAGTATACTCCCCCCCCATCAAGATTACTAAGGATTCTAGTAGGCCTGCATAGCAAGCCTTACAATGACTCTTATAGAACCCTTCAAAGAAGCCTTAGTCTACATATCAAGGCTTCCATCTATGTTTCATCCTAAACCCTTCCCTTAAACCACCAAACCCTAAACCCTAAACCCTAAACCCTAAACCCTAAACCCTAAACCCTAAACCCTAAACCCTAAACCCTAAACCCCTTAAAGCCCCAAGCCCTTCTGTCAGGACAGTCCCTGAAACTGGGGGAGCTGGGTCTCCGGGACCTGCGCAGTTTGGCGGAGCCCGACAAAGCGAAGGGCAGCTAAAAAGTTCGGAAAAGGGGTTTAGGGTTTAGGATTTAGGGTTTAGGGTTTAGGGTTTTAGGGTTTAGGGTTTAGGGTTTAGGGTTTCGGAAAGTGCTCCTTTATAAAGGATTCCTTAGAGGGTTCCAAAAGGGGCTACCTATAACAACGGTTTAGTGTGTTTTTGAGCCTTTGAAGTGCACTCTATGAGATGGCGTCTTGATTTTTCTGCTTGGAGGCCCAAGGGACTTAGCAAGTAGGTTATAAGTAGAGTTATAAGTGCCCTAACTGGAGTTACCCCAACTATAACCCTACTTATAACCCCCTAAACCCTAAACCCTAAACCCTACTTAGAACCGACTTACTAAGTCCCCCTGGGCCTCCAAGTGGTGGGGCTCTCTCAAGGACTTCTTGAGTTTTTTGGGTCCTCTCATCTTCCCAGGTCTTTATGAGGTGTAGGGGTGTAGGGGTTTAGGATTTAGGGGTTTAGGGTTTAGGGGTTTAGGGTTTAGGGGTTTAGGGTTTAGGGTTTAGTAAGCTTCAACACTTAGGATTCAGTTCGATGCAAACGGGCGTGTCTCTTTGGCACGTGGAAACAGGAGGTTGCCAAACATAAACACCTCAGACGATGCCACATACAATGAGGCCCCGTTCAGATCTCGAGCGACGCCCACGTATCGTTGGCAAGGTTCGGCCGCACAGTTTAGGGTTTAGGGTGTTTGATGAGAGCTTGCTGACTACAGCCTTCGACGTGTAGCGTGTTTATTGCCAGCAGCAGGGGCTGCAGCAGTTGCGGCAGGCTAATGTCAGAGATGCTCCTCAAGTATCTATGGTGCAAGCCCCATTCCATAAATACTCTACATAGAGCCGAAGCACCGGCAGACTCAACGAGATCGTATCACTGTCAGAAGCGGAAGAGGTCTTCTCTGCCTACGGATGCTGACGCGCGCAAGAAGCCGAACGCCATCTGCAAACTGTCAACTATCCCAAAAGTTATGCATGCCATCTCGATCCCACAAACCACACTAAGCAGCTAGTCCCGTACCAATTTTAAGGCTCAAGGGCTGAAGCGCAAAGCTGAGAAACCTAAAGCACATCAAAGCACTCTCAAAACCCCAAACCCCCAAACCGAAAACCAACCCCACAAAGCCCTTCCCATCATGGGCTTGGAGTGTGTGCCAGCGAACACTCCTCAACAGCAAGGCCTTCTCGCCCTACAAAGTTCCTAAACCCTGAACCGTGCACCAGACTTAACAATCAACCAAAACCACCCCAAGACTCACGTAATGCATAGTTTTTTTTTGGGGGGTCCATTTTATATCTACAATATACCATACACCAAACCCCATTCTAATTATTAAAGGGTTTAGGGTTTAGGGTTTAAGGTTAATACTAAGGCCCCTGTATTAAGTCTTGAAGCCCGAAGCCCTAAACCCTAAAACCCTAAAGCCCTAAACCCTAAAGCCTAAACCCTAAAGCCCTACACCCCAAACCCTAAAGCCCTAACCTCTACGCAAACCGGGCCTAAAGCGTCAAACCAGAAAGCCCTCTAGTCCTACGCCTACCCGCTCCAATGAGGTTTAGGGTTTAGGGTTTTCGGGTTCAGGGTTTGAGGGTTTTAGGGCTTTAGGGTTTTAGGGTTTAGGGTTTAGGGTTTGGGGTTTAGGGTTTAGGGTTTTCGGGTTTAGGGCTTTAGTTTAGGGTTTTAGGGTTTAGGGTTTCAGGGTTTCAGGTTTAGGGGCCTTAATAATTAGAATAGGGGTTTGGGGTTATCATACCATAATTATAATGAGGAACCCCCCCCCCCCAAATAGTATAGGTAATTACTAAGGACCCTATATTAAGCCCAATGCTTAAACTCTTAACTCAAACCCTAAACTACTACTGTAACTAAACCCTATTATATATAAACTCCGAGACCTACCTTAAAATCCTAAACCCTTTTACTGTAGGCTTAAACCCTAACTTAAATTTCGAAACCTACCTTAAAATCCTAAACCCTAAACCACTAAACCCGAAGTCCCAACCCCCAAACCCTGTAATCCCTAATCCCTAAACCCTATAACCCCTAATCCCTAAATACCCTAAATACCCTAAACCGTTAAACACTGAGTCCTAACCCCTAAACCCTATAATCCCCAATCCCTAAACGCCCTGAACCTACCGCAGAAAAGGGCCTTCTCCTCAGTGACCACCCTGGGCGTGGGCTCGGGGAGTGCCGGCCGGTGCCTGAAATCAGGAATGAAATCAAGGGTTTAGGATTTAGGGTTTAGGGTTTAGGGGGCCTTAATAGTTAGAATAGGGTTGTGGGGGGAGGGGGGTCTCTTATACTATAACTATAATAAGGAGCCCCCAAAATAGTATTGGTAATCATTTTGGCCGTTGAATTAGTGAGTTTGGGGTTTAGGGCTTCAAGTGTTTAAGGCTTTCGGAGCTTCGGGTTTAGGAATTTAAGGTTTACACTCTCGGAGCTCGGACAAGCCAAGCGAGGTGGGGGTTTATGGCTAAGGCGTTGGGTTTGGGATTGCAGGGCGTCAGGGGTTGAGGGTTCTTTAGGGGTTCCAGTGATAGGCCTGTCGAGGGTTTCTTCAACTGCTTGTTAGGGGCAGACACTGCTTTGCGCGTAGGCCTGTCGAGGGTTTCTTCAACTGCTTGTTAGGGGCAGACACTGCTTTGCGCGCTTTTGCTGGCGGCAGTTGTGGAGTAGGGCGAGTCCCTGGACCCTATAAACCCCCCAAAACCCTCGACAGTGAATCAAGCCTAGCCTTCGGTTTAGGGCTTAAGGCTCATGGGACTGGGTTGGGCTTGGGACGTCTCAGGGCTCTCTGAGCTTTCGCGCGCTTACGGCTTTCTTACACGTTTGTTTGTGCATGTGCGGTGCTGTTTTGCGTCGCGTGAGGCTTTGGGTTGCCGGGTTCATTTATTGAAGGGTGAACGGCTTAGGGCTTCAGGGCATGCTGATTGACAGGTTTAGGTAGGCTTTTGGGGGACAAAGGTAGGAAGATGTGGCTTGCATTGCCTGAATTTCATCTGTGCTGGGACAGAAGTGCTCGACTCTTGGCAACAAGCACTGGGACCTCAACAACCTACCTTGTTAGGGTTCCTTGTTCTTATTGAAACCATAAAAAAGGTAGGTTATTTGGGGTTATATAAGGTAAGGCTCAAGATTTCTAATTCTCTTACTGATCCAGTCCTAGAAAAACTCGAGGCTAACCTTTGGTACCCAAGAAGGTGAAAGATTAACTCCACTACTAGCACTGGGTTCTTGAAGCCTGAAATCTGAACCCAAGGCTCGGGCTATGCGACTTGTTGCTGATTTGGTGATCTGTTTACCGAGGCCAGGCTTTCTTTTAGGGCTTACCTTAAACTTAAACTACCGAAATCTACTTGCTGTAGGGGACATTATAACTTTTGTTGCGGCTTATCGTCAGAACCTGGAAAACAGGCTTATGTAGTTCATGGTAAGGTTTAGGGGTACTCTAGCCTTGTAACCCCAAAACCTACATCCCCCAAAACCCAAAACCCTAACCCTATACCCTAAACCAACACCTGGAAACCCACAGCCCAACATCTGACTCAACTGGTGAAGCACGCTGCAAGTGCCGCGTGCCCGCATAGCGGCTCCTAGAACGCGGGGGTCCCGGACTCTGGACTATAGAGGCCTTAGTAATTAAAATAGGGTGTTGGGGTATATTATACTATGACTACAAGAAGGAACTGCCAAAAGGGCAGTGGCATTTGTTCAAGCCCCTATAAAAGGGTTTTCAGATTGTTGCGGCACTTTCTGAAGCACCTCACCCCTCGCCAGGGCTCGACACTAAAGGCTGGGCCTAAATGGCCTGGATGCGCACAAAGAAACTCTGGCAGATCCGTATAGTCATACCTTAAGCTACCGAAACCTACTTTTTGTAGGGTCCTTACAAATTCTCGACCAGGTTTTCAGAATAAGAACCTACAAGAAGTAGGTCATGGTAGTTTGAGATCCATATATTCATATAGTGTACCTGTAGCCAAAAAACCTACATATTAGGGTTTCTTCTTATGGTGTCTATATATAGTAGGCCGCCACAGTAGCCATATTGGGCCACAGGTAGCCCTGCAGGACTTACGACATCAACAGCTAGGAATCGGGCTTTCAAGCCGGGTGAGAGCTACGGCTGATAATATAAATCCTGCATTACCCATATTAAGGACTATACCATAATTCCCGTAGTTTAGAGTTTAGGGTCTAGGGTAATGAGGAAAATACCACAATTCCGGTAGTTTAGGGTCCTGAAGGTAATGCAGGGTTTATATCATGAAAAGTATTGCAGCCAGGAAGCAGATATCCGTAGTAGGCCGCAGCACCCACTGCGGCAAGGACCACAGCGAGGAGTACTTGAAGGATCCTCGAGCAAGAGAGGTGGCGACTGCTAAATAAAGGGGCCTCAATAACTACCTAATTATGTTGGGGGTTTCTGACTATAATCATACTGTAAAGGACCCAAGACCCTATTCTAATTACTAAGGCCCCTACATTAGGGTGCAAGTCTAAGGTCTAGGTGTGGAGGGTTTGGGGGCTTGGTGCTCTTCTAGGAAGGGTTTAGGGTTTCGGGTTTAGGGTTCTTCTAGGACAATGTCACCCTGTCTTCGATGTTAAGGTCTCATTATTGGCCATGTGCTTGCGTCTTCCTCTGGCGCTTATACGACCCTCAAAATATTACCGGTACTGTAGGTGCTGGGATGCGAGGTCGAAACCCTCAACACTGCACCGAAAATCCCATTGAAACAAACCCATCTCCGCAACCCGAAACCTGAAGCCTAGAACCTTGACCCTGTACCTGAAGGCTTAACAACTAGGTCACCAGGTGGTGGTGGTGGGTGGGGCTTCAGACTTCGTATTTGGCCTCGGAACCCACACAATAACAAGCAACATCCACCCCAAACACCAGAAAATCGCACGGGGCACGGGCTGAACACATCTTCGAAAGGGAAGCCCAACATGTTATGTCGAGAAAATGAGCTTTTTCTACCGAAAACCGTAGAGACACAAACACAGCGAACGACTAAGACGACCCCTAGCCATGCAAACCGCAATGCCACAGTCGAGTCAGAAGCTGTGTAAATCATGGGCTCCCATTATGCTATACACTGCTATATGATACTGAATCATACTATACCCACTATACCGTTGTTTTCCCCCCAAACTGTGTTCCGATCATGGACTAACTACCACCCTAGGCCCTAAACCTTGCACCCGAAACTACAGAAATGGCCGACAGTTTTCCTTCAGATTAGATAGTTGCAGGGACATTCTTGGTCAACTTCCTTACTGTCTCTTCATGCGGCAGACAAAGGGCTGAGCTTATGCGCGTTAAGATGGTGAGAATCTTCGGCCAGGCTTCCGCACTTCGTCCCACATGGCGCTCAGTTCCGCCGCGTCGCGTCGCACGGTGGCCCGATTGTCATCCTTTTGAGCAAACTTCGGTTTAACGGCTTGTTCGCGATGGCTCTACGATTCTATGGTTCAGGGTTGGAGGGTGTGCTGCAGGGATACGGTTAAACTTGCGAATTCCATAATTCCATGAAGTCCTGGTGCGGTTGATGTCTTCTTTGTGACGTTTCCTCCACAACCGCTGGAAGTGAAATGTTGTTTCGTGATTTCTGGTTGACGCCAGCCGACCACCTTGAAGATCCTGAAGACCTTACAGTTCATTTGGAGCCGTGCCTGCCTTGTGCGAGAGTGAGAATCGAAAGCCCTTACAGTTGCATTGATTCGGGCAGCCGTGCTGGTAGGGGTGACCATGAAATGCACTTGAACAAGCCCTCACTAACTTGTCCACTATCCTAAGGGAACAATAAGGGTAACCTTTCCACAAACTTCTCACTAAGCCTAGCCATAACGACTTTGGTATAGGGTTGGGGCCCATTCTCAGAAAGGCTGGGCTTGTGGTCGGTGCGCAGATTTTTTGATGTAGGCTTTCAAGATGATGGCAGTCTCACCGGTTGCTGGGATGCACAAACGAACCTGTGTCAGGAAAGAAGGCCTGCCGAAATCCTAAACCTAGAAAACCCATGACTAGACCCGTAACCTCAAGCTCCCCGATTCTATAACCCTAAACCCTAGCAGCTTACGCCGCAAGGCCGCAAGGGCATATAGCTCTGGACCCGGAGCTTCGCAAGCACTGTGAGCACACTCTCTGCCTCTTGGTACCTGCTAAGGGACTTCTTCGCCTCCCCACAGCAGAAGGACCGAAGAAATGCAATCTAAAGTCTCGAAATTGCTCCTAGCTCTGGCGATATGTCATCCTAAAGAAACTGAACCACCCCCGAGCCACAAATCGTGAAACCTTGAACCCCTAAATCCCTAAACCCGGAAAGCCTACAACCCTTTTGCTGCAGGCTTGCAAGCAAGAACGCCTGGTAGTTCGCCACTCGTCCGCCGACTAACACTGTACTCGTGACAGCGCTTCCAGCTTCCGAGCATAAACCCTAGAACCCTAAACCCTAAAAAACCCTCCAAGCCCTCAACCCGGAAGCCCTAAATTCTAAAATCGAAAAACACTACCAACCCTAACAGCGCTTAAACTCGAGAAGCCTGAAGCCCAAAAGCCGAGTGGCCAATGAGCTCGTGGCTTTCTTCAGCTCGCGATCCTCCCTTGGTGATGGCTTTATGGTTTTTTGTTTGTTTTTAAGCGCCTCTTTTTCCTCCGCACAAGGCTTTAGGGTTTAGGGCTGAGGATTCTTTTTGCCTCCTGCTTAGCAAGAGGTTAAGGGTTTGGAGGTTTTGTGTTCAAGGTTTGGGATTTTAGGGTTTAGGGGTTTAGTGTGTAGAGCTTGGGGTTTAGGATTTGCTAAGGTTCGATTTGTGTTAAGGGTTTTAGTTTAGGGTTCGGGGTTCTGGGTTATAGGACCTCTTGGGCCTTGGGTTAGGGTTTTTTGACACTCACACGTGGACAAGCTTGGCAAAGTCTGCAGCGACCCTGGCTTGGGCGACACATTAACCGTCTACTCGGCACGTTTCACTCAGTAGGTCAGGCTGTCAGGCAAGGCTCGACATCAGCACAAACAAAACGTACCAACCCGATAACGGCAGCCCATCTGGCAGCATTCGCAAGCAGGGCACACAAACCCAAACCTCAGCACAAACCCACGACCTAATTCCGGCCTGAGAGAAGGACCTGCGAAGTTGACAGCATTTGCACTTACGCTCGGTTTGCACTCACACTTCCGACTTTCCCAAAATTCGGGTTCGTGCATACACTCAAGCTTCTTCCCGTGCAATTTCTCCATTCACAAAAGTCATGCCAGGAGCACACGCAACCAATTCTTCATCCTCTTGCCAGTCCTCACAAGCCAGTAATTCCCAAGCAGTCACCTCTGATCACGTACCAACAGATCATGCCTGACCATGCAGTGCGCAGCACACTCGTTCACATGCCCCTGTGATGTAAACCGTATAGAGCGTGCAATCGAGGATGTTGCGACGGGTGAAGAGGTTGACGTCCGCGCGTGGAGTGTGTCGAGGCAGACCGGGGAGGCAGAAAAGACTGTAGGGTGCCAGGACAATGCGCCAACCATCTTTCATCTGCTAGAGATAAAGCTCATGACGCTGTTGTTCGGTTGAACAATGAAGCCAACTTCGTGGTCGGTCTATGTAGTGCGGCTGTTTGTCCTCAGCCTTTCGATCACGTCGTTTGGAACTTTCACCTGCAAGCGTCTTGATCACGACGCCTTGAATGAAGCAGGTTCGCTTGCGAGCGGGTTCTTCAACAATCTTTGTCGTCATCATGATTATTCTTCTCATTGTCTGTGATCAAGAGTGTAGTGGTTTGCGGTTTGTCATCGGTTCCCTTGTCCACAGAGTACAAGTCAGGGTACAAGTTCCAGTTTCTGGGACCATAAATTGTCCCCATTGAGTGGACCACGTTAGTGGCAGCAATCATGTAGTTGTTGTAGCGTGCAAGATTTATCATTTGGTGAGGGACAACTAATCTGCCGATCTTCTTCAGTTCCTCGGTCACCAATGCTCATTGGAATCATCACCGAGTACCTCGGGATGTCAGAGTTCAAGCACATATCTTCATATCTTTGTATAGGTGTGCCATGCAGCTCCAATTCGCACGGAGGCTGGAACCCAAAGCCTAAACCTTAGTTCATTCCACACGAACCCTTTTGACAGCGCAACTGTGCGGAGCTGGAGGCCGATTTCTGGGCGCGCTTGACTGTATTTTTCAGGATAGATGCAATCTGATATGCCATCCATGCAATAGCTGCTTCGAAAACATTTGACATCGATCATCGGATAAGGGTCATGGCCAGCCTTTCTCATAGCCTGGGTGAAGGCCAAATCCATGTAGTGTAGTGATGGCTGCAGAGCTGCAGACAAGGAAAAGGAATGCACGCAAAGTGCACTGGCGAAAGAAATTCGCTCGCCACTTGAAGGGGATGCGACATGCCTGCAGAACAAGTTGGACTTCCAGTATTGCTTACCTGGAGCCCACAATTGCTGGCGTAAAGAAGAGTTTTCCTGTTGTGGTTCCAGCACAAAGTCTTTCCAAAAGACGCCATGATTGTGCAAAATACTTTGAACAGTGTGTCTGTGAAGAAAACCTTTTCAAAGTAGTTTTGAGTTTAAAGGAACTTGTTCGAATATTTCGTAAGGTTTAGGGTTTAGGGGCTTTTTGCTCGGGAACTTCTGACGCAGCAAAATGCTCCACAGGCTGCATGCTAGGATCTAAGGGAGCTGGTCGTGTCCCTTTTTCGGGTACCCTTTTACAATCAGCTTCTCCCCCCCAACCCCCCCCCCCCTCCAAAAAAAAAAGAAACAATGGCTAAAGAACCGCAACACAAGCACACGCTCTAGACTAAACCCCGCTTCAAAGAAAAAGCCATGCCAGAATCGAATGGCTTTGTGGGGAGCTGAACCTGCTTTCCGGTGCGTTTAGGGTTTATAGACGGCCGAGATGATGCGCTTGCCTTGGCCGCTTCACTTGAAAGCTAGACCTCCAGACCCTGTCCATAATGTAGGGGCCTCAATAATTAGAATAGGGTTCTGGGGGAAATTCTACTATACTTGTAACAAGGAACCCCCAAAATAGTATATAGGTAATTCTTATGGCCCCTAAACCCTAAACCCTTATAGTAGCCCCTATAGAACCCTTTAAAGGAACCCCCAAAAGAGTATAAGCAATTATTATAAGCCCCCCATATTACCCCCTAAACCCTAAACCCCCAAACTCTAAACCCTAATATACTACCTACTCGCTGTTCCAACCTTCTTCAGGCAAGCATCTCCCTGAGTCTCTCCGACTCGTGCGCCTCCGATTGTGGCTCGGGCTACTTGGAGGTTCATGGGTAGTTATAAGTAGGGTTATAAGTCCCCTAATACGGGTTATAAGTGTAGCTTTCCTACTTATAACCCTACTTATAACTACCCATGAACCTTCAAGTACAAACAACACAGAGACATACATACGAGTAGAAACAAACAGCGAACATCCTTTCACAAGAACCCAGGACCCAGCCACACCCTGCAACGAACCTGATGCAGAATGAACGCCAACCAGCACACAAACCAAACTGAAGCCCTCGACCCTAATACCCAGAAACACGCTTCCTGCATCCATGCCCTCGCATATCAGAAGCTAAAAGCTACCGCAGTACCCCTGACGTGTCCCGACATCTACAAGAGAGCAGTGCACGGAATATACATATAATTCATATAATTGTCCATTCGTTTGTTTCACAGGCACCACGATTGCGATGAAATTGTAGGTCATTTGCACTGTGGAGATAGTGCTGATTTGCTGTCGTTTTGGCGATCAGGGACCGTTGCAGGCATTTGGGCTGGTGCCTTCGCGTCCTGGAGCTTCATGAGCTCCTGGAGGAAGGTCGGAATGTGACAAACATATGGGTGGTTGTCAAAATTATGGTCCCGCTTGGGGTCCTTATTATAATACGGCACCTATTATTTAGGGTACCCCAAAAGGGATCATAATTTTGACAACTACCCATATTTCTTACGGTATACTAAGAAAGCAGCATCGTATTCTGTAGGGGCTGTGAAGGGACAGCGTTTTCCGATTGATTTGACCTTGTACTGAGCGCTTTGGGCTCCGGGTTGAGGGCATGGGCATAAGGCTTTGACCCGAACGGGTCTAAGGATCCGCATAATACGGTTGATGATGATGATGATGATCTCTCTCTATATATATATATATATATAATTATAATTATATATATATATATATATATCTGCATCATTAGCCATAGTAAGGAATATACCATCACTCCCATAATTTAGGGTCCTTATAGGTAGTGCATGACTTATATCATCAACAGTATGCTGAACGTACTGTGTCAGGTCGATCTCCCTAAACCCTGAGCCCTATGGGTCTGCCTGGATCCTTCGGACAATTCTCAGACTCTGAAAGCTAGAAGCGGATTTAGGGAATACTTCCCCAAGTCATGTAGGGTTTAGGGCTTATAGGGTTCCTTTGGAACTACTGGTGTGGTCTGCCTCGATATTCCCGACGATCTTTCGTCCTAGGCTTACGGTTTGCTGCTACCACCAGCAAGGTATCGATGTTGAAATGAATCCAACAACACGGTTTTAGGGTTTAGAGTGGTTCCTCTATAATTTAAGAATTTTTGGGCCGGCGACACCCCTGCCCCTTCCATATGCGCTCCTCAGTGGCCGACGACTGCTACACTTTCCTTGTCAAAAAACGAACGGCTGATGTCAATCGATGTCAATTCTCGGAGGCACGCAGCCCATCGATGTCAGTTCTCCTAGTGGAAGGGCCTAGCACTCCAAAGACTGAACTGAGAGCCCTTCGCGAAAGCAACGCAACCATAAACCCTAAACCCTAAACCCCAAACCCTAAACCCTAAACCCTTTTTGCATCAGGACTTGTGCAATCGCCTGAAACCCTAAACCCTAAACCCTAAACCCTAAACGCTAAACTTGCTCCTGCTGTGCACGCTGCAGCCTGGCATCTGCGTTAGATGCGGCTGCGACCGCTGCCTGCTTGGAGGTTCATGGGTAGTTATAAATAGGGTTATAAGTAGGAAAACGATACAAATAACCCGTATTGGGGGACGGAAAACCCCACTTATAACTACCCCTGAACCTCCAAGTGGCTCTCACGCGACCAGGACAGTTTTTAGTTAAAAAGCTCAAGTCTTCGGGGCGTCGACCGGGTGACCCCTATTTCTGCCTCCCACCTAGCTACGTTACCCATAGGGTCTAGGTTTTCGGGCTCAGGGCTTATGGGGCTTTAAGGCTCATAGCTCCAGCTGCCTTTAGAAACGGTTGTCTGTTGAAGGGATCCCAATGCTCAGGCCCCTGATTCATAACCTCCCTCCCTTCATGAAGACCGAAGGGCTACAGGGAGCCAAATAGTCGAGCCCTTACCGAGGTCTTAGGCTTGGGTTGAGGTTTTCGGGGTTTAGAGCTTCGGGGCTTAAGAAACCCTAAACCCTACACCCTACACCCCTAAACCCTAAACCCTAAACCCTTTTAAACCCTAAACCCTAATCCTAAATCCTAAACCCTAAACCCTAAATCCTAAACCCTAAACCCTTACCCACCTCCATCCACCTGTGAGCCTCCAGGTCCACGCAATGAAGGCGCGAACGCCGACGCGGCTACTTGGAGAGTCGGGGGACTTAGTAAGTGGGTAGTAAGTAGACTTATAAGTACCCTAGCAGGGATCCTAATTGGGGTTAGGATACTTGTAACTCCTATAAAACAACTACTTACTAAGTCCCCCGACCCTCCAAGTAGGGCTTGGGATTATAAGGCTCCTGATGTCTGGGATTTAGGGCTCAGGGGTTATGGGGTTTAGGGTTTAGGGGTTATGGGGTTTAGTGTTTAGGGTTTACGGTTTAGGGAACTGCAGGCATGGCAATAAGTGTCTGGGATTTAGGGCTCAGGGGTTATGGGGTTTAGGGTTTAGGGTTCTGGTAACGGAGCTTAGGTAGTCAGGGATCTGTGTTATGTGGAACATCATCCCTAAACCCTGAAACCCTAAACCCTAAACCCTTAGGTAGTCAGGGATCTATGTTATGTGGATAATCATCCCTAAACCCTAAACCCTATGAGCTTCTCTTCCTATGGAAACTGTGGAAGTTCCAGCCAAGGCCTCCATCGCTCTCTCAGCTTCGTCTCCGTGCCAGCCGCTTTGTGAGTAGGGATCCGGAGGCACCTTCGGATCAACGACTCGGGGCAGAGAGGGTTGGGGGGGGGGGGGGTTTTTGGGGTTCTAGGCGTATAGGGTTGAAGGTGTAATGTAGGGGCCGTATTAATAATAATTAGAATATGGTTTTGGCGC
>CAJNDV010006736.1:19832-30967 GCA_905221635.1 Symbiodinium sp. CCMP2456 | reverse complement strand
GGGGGTGGGGGGGGGGGGGGGTTCTTTGGGTTTCTAGGCGTATAGGGTTGAAGGTGTAATGTAGGGGCCGTATTAATAATAATTAGAATATGGTTTTGGCGCAGATTATACTATAAGTCTAAAAAGGAGCCCTCAAAACAATACAGGTAAATATGAAGGCCCCTACATTCGGGACGGTGACGCACCGAAATCTGAAAAGGCTAAATGGTGTTGGGGTTTGGTGTATGTGGGGTTTTCGGATTTAGGACCTGGGCTTTCGTAATAAGCCTTTTGCAGCATGGGCTTGGATTGTGTGCCAGGGAACACACCTCAACAGCGGGGTCTTCTCGTAACCCTAAGCCCTAAACTACCCTAAGAAACGCTTAAAACCCAAACCCTCAAGGCATACCTTAACCCCAAATAGCCTACCTTTTCAAGGAATTATCTAAGGAATTCATAAAAAGGAACCCTACAAAGGTAGGTTTTTTAGGGTCCAGGGTGGGCGTAGCATGGCTGCCGGGTTTGCGGTGCAGGTCAAGTCGGTGAAGACCAGACCGTAACGATGATGTATGAGGTTCAGGGTTCAGGGTTTAGGGGTTTAGGGTTTAGGGGTTAAGGGTTTAGGGTTCAGGGTAGGGGGTTGGGGGGTTTGGGGTTCAGGGGTTCAGGGGTGGAGTTGTTTCGGAGTTATAATGCTGATTACGAGTAGTCGTAGAATCACGGCCCAGATTGTCATGGCAATCATCAGCATTATCGTGAGGTTTGTTTTTGTTTGCTGTTGCCCGGACGCTGAGAGAGTGAGACACTTGGGATCGTCCCGTTTTGGAGTCTGATTGGCGGCCAAACTGGAGCCGTGGCGCGAAGTTCATGCCAAGCTACCGATGAAGGGACCCCGTGAATACACTTCCTGATCGAGAAGCTATGTGCAGACAAAAACCCTGCGGAGTAATGACCCTGAAGTCAAGACGTGCGAGCTCCCACGGTTTCCCAGCCAGCTCAATGGTTGTTAAATACGGGATGCTACGAAAAGTGCTGACACATATTTAACGTGATGTAAATTCAAACCCTAACAGGGAAACCCTGGCATGCGTCAAACCTTGACAGGGCAACCCTCAACCGTTGTTAACTTTAATCCCTGAACGCCCTATAGATCCTAAAACCCCAAGTATGTGCAACCCCTATACCTTAAATCCCCTAGAGCCCGAAGGCACTAAATGCCTGGAGCGCTACATCCCAAAGCGTAAATCCCTCGGTACTATGGAAGCCTAACAGCCCTGATGCTACGATGCCTGTAATAATCAGGGCCGAGTAATATGGCCATAATAAGGTTTAACTTCGCCATAATTTGGGCGTTCTAAGGCCCTGAAAGCGACGAGGCTCTCGTTTTGTTTCCTAAACCCTGAACCCCGAACCCTGAACCCTAAACCCTAAACCCTAAACCGTAGGGTTTAGGGTTTAGGGTTTAGGTTCCCCGGCCAACCCTAAACCCTACAACCCCTAAACCCCAAACCCTAAGCCTGTGCAGGCTGTTGCGGTGTCGGCTGCGGTTGCGCCTCCAAGCTCTCAGGCAGCTTCGGGGATTTAACAACAGCGGTGTCTTAAGACAGATGTTTCATAAGGTTTCAGAGGATTTTTTATAGGGTTTGCGAGCTCGTGATGAGATATGACTAGACTATCAGGATAAATACAGGGTTTACGAACTAATGATTGGCTTATCAGGAGTTTAAAGGATCTTATATCGGGGCCTTATGCATGCAGGCAGATCATGGCTTCGCTGGCTGCCTAGAAGGTTCATGCAGGGTGTCGCGTCCGGGCCTCAGTAAAGTTCGAAAAGGGGCTGTGGGGAAAAATGGTCCCACAAAGGTCTTAGGGTTCTTCCTTCGGGGTTTAGAATGGCAGGGAGTCAGGGTATTGAAGGTTACGGCTTGGGGTTTAGGGCTTAGAAGCCTAAACCCTAAACCTACAACCCTAAACCCTAATGCCTAAACCTACAACGCTAACTAAACCCTAAACCCTAAACCCTAAACCCTAAACCCTAAACCCTAAACCCTAAACCCCGAACCTTGCGACCCTAAACCCTAAACCCTACAACCCTAAACCCTAAACCCTAAACCCCAAACCCTACAACCCTAAACCCTACAGCCCTAGAGCCCATAAGGCCCTCATCTGCCTTCGACTGCCCCGTGCCGGCGCCCGGGTTTGGGAGAACATGGGCGGCCACGACCATGGCCCGCCTCAGATGTTTAGGGGTTTAGGGTTTCGGGTTTAGGGTTTAGGGCTTAGGGATTAGGGTTTGGGGTTTGGGGTTTAGGGTTTCTGGTTTAGGGTTTCGATTAGGGTTTAGGGTTTTAGGGTTTAGGGGTTTAGAGTTTCGGGTTTAGGGCTTAGGGATTAGGGTTTGGGGTTTGGGGTTTAGGGTTTAGGGTTTCGATTAGGGTTTAGGGTTTTAGGGTTTAGGGTTTCAGGGTTTAGGGGTTGGGGTTGCAGGTTTTGGGTTTGGGGCTTAGGGGTTCAGCCCATAATATAGGGGATTGATTAATAATGGGGTGTGGGGGGGGCATGCTGTATTCAGATAGGGGCTAGAACGGGAAGCTAGTACTACTTATTCCGAGCCCTAAATGAAGTCCTGAAGCTTCACTTTATAAGGCCCAAGCCAGCAGGGATTCACTGCCGCTGGAGTCTGACATCATGTTTACCACCCGCATTCTGACTTAAGGATCTTGGTAATTGGAACTCGGTGTTTAGGGGTATATTATGCAGTAGGGAACTTGAAGGAACGTTACTACCAAATATTCCGACACCTATATTAGGTGATTAAAGCTGGACAAGTGAGAGTCGAATTCTTGCGGAAGGGGGCTCAAACATTTCCCCACGGCTTAGTTTTACCAAACCCTGCTAAGAATATACTTTACCAGTAGTTATAATAAGGAGCCACCAAAATAGTATTGATCATGATTTATAAGCCCCTACATTTAGACCCTGAGCCCTTCACCAAAAACCCTAAACCCTAAACCCTAAAACCCTAAACCCTAAACCCTAAACCCGGAACCCCGGCTTCGAGTCTAGGGTTTAAACCCTACAGGAAGGGATCGCCAAACCTGCTCTCGAGCTCGAGAGCGACGGCAACCTGGTCACTGGTATAAGGATAGCTCATAGGGCTTTATGGATATCATTAGGGTTTAGGGTTTATCGATATCATCTTTTTTAGGGTTTGGGGATATCATTAGGGTTTAGGGTTTATGGGTATCATCTTTTTTTAGGGTTTACGGATAAGATGAGGGTTTAGGGTTTAGGGTTCAGGGTATAACATATACACAAACAACTATATACTCTATAACCATCAGGAACACCAGGGAACACCATTGGTCATTACTCAGGCGTATACTGTGCTAGGGTTTTGGTGGCTTTAGGGCCCTGCAGTGAGCGTCTTGGCCCATCCAGAGGATGACTAGGCCCGGAAACATAGAAGCAACCGGCAAAGGCTATGCAGCAGAATCCTATAATTCCCACAGCCCAAGAACGCTCCCTAAAGAGACAGCAGCATCGGACTGCCCTTTGCAAGAAGCTGCGGATGAGTTGCTCAGCGACATCATGCATGTGCTGCGCCACCTGCGTCAGCTCTCTCGTCAAGTCTTTAGCTTGAATGCGGACCTTGCTTACAACTCGAGGGCTTTGTGTCTAGAAGCCAACTCCTAACCAACCGTAGAGGGGCCTCCATCAGGTTCTTTGCTTTCTGCATCTCGGCAGCGGCCTGGTGCAGCGATGTTCAGTTTCAGGAGTTCCGGGTACGGAGTTTTGGGGCGTCTAGGGTTTAGGATTTAGAGCTGAGGTTGCAGACACTTTTTGCATGTGCGACCCCAGAAACTATTTGCCGGACCCTCCCCCTGTTGCACCTGGACTACTTGGAGGTTCATGGGTAGCTATAAGTGGGGTTATAAGTAAGGCAACTATACTCATAACCCATATTAGGGACTTGTATCCCGACTTATTGACTACCCATGTACCTCCAAGTAGGCGTATGCCAAGAACCGACGCGCTGACTGTGCTGTGGACTCGCGCCACTCACCCCTAAACCATGAACCCTGAAACTCTAAAATGTCCTGAACCGTCCCTTTTTTGCAGCAGGCTTCTCTCGCCCGGAACTGCCGTCGCCGTGAAGCAGTGCAGCACTCATGACTGCACAATCCCACATAACATGTACTCATGACAAGCTATGCAGTTGGACAGCCCAGCTGTGAGGAATTATTGTACTCAAAACCACGAATGAAAACTGAGTAAACGCAAGGTCGTGGAAGGCGTGAAGATCACTACAATACGCATCATAAAACCATGCTCCATGTAAAGATCAATAACGAGGGCATAGAACTCCAATCGTACCCATAGAAGCCTGCCAAAACCCTAAACCCTAAACCCCTAACATTTCCTAAACCGCCCGGCAGTTCGATGAACCGGCCTGCTTCTTCTTCGCCCCGGCGTCGGACACCTCCTGGTCGGTGATTCTCTCAGAACCATAGGACCGCTACACCCCTAAACACCCCTAAGCCCTATAATCCCTAAACCCTCAACAACCCTAAACTAAAATCCTAGACATCTTTTAACCTCGCATTTTGTCTGACTTATTCTACGATCTAGGACTTGTATCCTAGGGTTTAGGGTTTGTTTCAAGTGCAATAGGGTCGAGGGTTTAGAGTTTGCAGCTCCCACATTCCTTTCTGGTGCCAGAGCGAAATAGTTACTCACTTGGGCCACCACGAAGATGTGTGCGATGAAAATGAAGGCAATAGATGCTTATTGCCGCAGTTTGACGCGAAAACTCAAGCTGCCGAAGTAATGCTGGATTCTGCTAGATGTCATGCTCAGCTTTATTTGTTGCAAGGACTGCCAAAAACCCGAAAAAATAGGCTGCTGGGATGATAAACAAACCCTTATGACATGACAGCTCGGAACACCCTCGTCTACTTGGAGGTTCATGGGTTGGTATATGTGGGATTCTAAGTACGCAGGGCAACCATACTTATAGCCCATATTAGGGGACTTGTAACCCCATTAATTTTTTACCCATTAACCTCCAAGTAAACATTAATCCCGTATAGCAGAAAGAACCCTAAACCCTAAATCCTGAACCCTAAACCCTAGACTAGACCCTAAACCCTCAACCCTAGACCCTAAACCCTAGACCCTAAACCCTAAACCCTAGACCCTAAACCCTAAACCCTAGACCTGGCCGCACCTCCGCGGCGACCTGCGTGGCTTTGTGGGCCTCCGCGAGCGCGGCAGCCACCGCACGCCTGGAGGGTTTCGGACCAGAAGGACAGGGGGTGGAGACTTCAGGATGTATTGGCCTTAATAATTAGAATGGGGTTTGGGGGTCCAGTATACTATAATTATAGCAAAGAACCCCCAAAGTAGTTTTGGCAATTATTAAGGCCCCTATATTAGGGTCGGTGAAGGTTCAGGACTCAGGGTTTGGGGTTGTCCAGGGTTTACAACCGATGGGAACCTGAGAGGTCACATGAAGAGTGGGTTTAGGGTTTCGGGTTTATATAGGGTTCAGGGTTTAGGGTTTAGGGCAATTTGAGGTAGGGTGTGTAGCAGCGATTTTGGTGCGTACATATACGATAAGGGTCCCTTGAAACATTGGTGAGTGTAGATTCAACTTGCATTTTAGGGGGGACTCGGAAAAATCACATCAATCTGAAAATCCACGATGGCCTATCAGAACTCCTCTATTGTAGAACCCCCGTAGCAGCCTTAGAGCAACCCCTGAAAGAACCCCTTAACAGAACCCATCCCTAAACCCTAAACCCTTGTTCTCACATTCCCGTGGACAAAATTTCACCCAACCGGCGGACCGGCCTGGAATTCTTCACCTTCTCGAGTTCCAGCAGAAGTTTTGCTTTGTCTTTGGCCCGTTCGTGCTCTTCTTCCTCCGGAACGAAAGTGGGCATCATGGGGTGTATGGCTTCGGGATACTTCGGTATGATCGCATGAATTTCGGAGCATGGTATTATACTGCCATCCAGCGCCTGATACCAACAGGAGCTTGCATAGCTAAATAAAAAAATATATACATATATATATATATATACAAGTATATACATATACATAGATAGATAGATCGATGAGTAGATAAATAGATAGATAGATAGATAGATAGATAGATAGACAGAACGCGCCTCTTCGAACCCCCGATCGCTCAACTGCAGAAAACAAAAGTGCATTGCTATCCTTCCACAGCAGAAGCCCAGCACCCAATAACGACTTGGCCCTACTCAATCCAGTCATGCCCCAACCAGCCATGTGGCCCTAGTTGAAACCGCTGAACCCGTGTTCCCAAAACTAAAGCCAAACCCAGACGAATCCAGCTCGCCATGAGAGACGCAGTGTACATATGCCACACGAGCTGCCTGAAGAACAGCGAGCTCTGCGGAACGCTGTCTCGTCAGAGCATCAGCATGAGCTTTCGCATCCTGGCGATGTCAAGGCGTCGGTGCCAAGGCTGTTCCGTCACTCCTTCAGTAGAAGCCCGACCCTAAATGCAGATCTTGTAAGGTTCTATAGCCGCGAATGCCAAGCTGGACATCTATCATGTAGCCCTAGCCCACAACCCTGAGCCAACCATACCCGAACCGCGAATCCCAAGATCGGAAACCTTTGACGCCGCAACCAAAACCCTAAACCCTAACACCCTAAACGCTAAAAGCCCCTCGAAAGGTGTGGAGTTGACTACCCAAAGTTCGAAGAAATCTGATACCGACGCCGAACTCAAAGTTTCCAAACGGTTTTTGTCGGCTCCTTTTCGCAAGGGGGTCCGTGCATGGAGGATGCTCGAACCCCACTTCGAAGGCTCATGGGCTAGTTATAGGAGCCTTAATGATTGGAATAGGGTTTTTGGTGTCCTTTAAAGTATTAATATAATAAGGAGCCCCCAAAACAGTGTAGGTTTTTCTTAAGGCCCCTATATTGGGGGCTTTTAAGTGGGGTAACTATACTGATATCCCATATCAGGGGACTTATAACCCCACTTATAGATAAAACTACCCATGAACCTCCAAGTAGGATCCAGCGCGCAGCTGCAAAGAAATGTGGAAGCACCGAAACTCAGAGGTCACAGCGTCTTCAAACCCGGCGGCTGTGCTGATTGGCTGGGGTTCAGGGTTTAAGGTTTGAGAGTTGAGGGCTTAGGGTTTGGGGTTTAGGGTTTAGGGTTTGGGAGTCTAGGGCTTGGGATTTACAGTAGAAGCCCCAAAAAGTTGGAAACCCAATAGCCTCAATCATGAAGAGTAATGCAAAAGGAACCCCTGCACTCATTGTCCTTAATCCGGTATCCAACTTTTTTGGGGTTTACTATAGGGTTTTAAAGCAAGATGTAGGACAAGGAACTGAAGTAAGCATCGGCAAGCCATACAATCGTGCTCTTTATCGCAACTTGCAAGTACCAGTGTCCGCGGCCTAAGCACCATAAAGCCCTCAACGGCTGTAAGTCTTATAAAACCCCAAAACCCTGTTATAGCCTAAATCGTGAACAGAAAACCCTCAGCCTTGAACTCTAAAACCACAAAATGTGAACCCCCAACCCTCTGCCTTAAAACCCTAAACCCTCCCGAAGGGTTCTAAGCACTTATATAGTGGAATGTAGAGCTTCTATAATTGGGAACTACTTATTGTGGCTTGGGCAAATCTCCTCCATAGAAGTACTCAGGGTGCTGTGGGTCTGAAACCCAACGCCCTGAATGAAGATTTTAGAGCTAGGGTTTAGGGATTAGGGTTTACAGGTGTAGGGTTTAGGGTCTAGGGTTTAGGGGTGAGTGGCATCTGCAGTCCTGAGCAAGCTTCTCTGCTGCCGCTGCCTTGCAAGAGTAATCTCTGATATTGTGGGACTTAGGTTTAGGCTCGAGAGAGGATATTACCGGGTTTAGGGCTTTAGGGTTTTGGGTTTAGGGGTTTAGGGTTTAGGGTTTATGGGGTTTAGGGTTTAGGGTTTAGGGTTTAGGGCAACTCAGTTTAAGGCGCCACAACTGCAGGGTTCATAATCGTTCGTGTATGGTTTTCGAAGACTTTCGAGAGTAAGGTGCACTGCTACTGTCCAATTTCGTAAGCTTGGCTGGCGAGCTGAAAACATCCAAAAGACACAGACGCTGAACAATCAAGGTTCTACACACAGTCACACAACCTATTCATGTCTATTCTACATTCCCTAGACCTTAAACCCTAAACCCTAGACCCTAAACCCTAAAACCCTAACCCTAAGGGTCCATATTCTACATTAGAACCCTCTTAAGCCGCTCTTGACACCCTGAGACGTACAGGCCAAAATCTCTTCGCGCAGACCTCATCGGCTTTCTGTTTGTACTGCTGCTCCGCTTTCTCGACCCTTTCCACCTGCGCATGGGCCTGGCAAAGCAAAAGCACGCTTGGGCTTGGGGCCTTCGCTTTACGGGTTTTGGAAGGGTTCGGGCAGTTGAGGTTTAGGGTTTTGAAGGTTTATGTAGGGTTTTTCGGGCAGCTTTTTTTGTTTTGGGTGGTTTGAGCTTCTGAAGGATTCCGAGCTTACCCCTCTCGGGGCGTATCGGTGGTCTTGCAAGGTCTGACTCTCTCAGCTTCGGGTGTTGGAAGATGAGGGTCATGGCTCACTGGGTAGACTCGGCGAGACGAGATGCAGGGGAATTAGAGGGACGGGGGTCCTGGGGAATGTTGCTTTCTTCTTCACGACTTGCTACAGCCTGGAAGCGGCAAACATAAACCTGAAACAGCTACGCGGCAACTGGTGTCGAAACACCACGTTTAGGGTCTAGGGCGTTTGGATTCTCGGGCTCTTGTTCAAAAGACTCTCTGGCCTTTAGGCTTTAGAGGGCCCTTGCAAACACGGAAGGAGAGGAAATCCCTAAACCTTAAACCCTAGAGCCACAAGTTTCAACCCTAAACCCACGAAACTGCTGCAACTAGGGGCTCACAAGGCCACCTAAACAAAAGGATCTGACTTTAGGGTTTAGGTTTACGGGGGTTTCTGCATATAAGCATCCTTATACCCCAAAGTTAGATCCTTACGTTTAGGTCACGAAGTCGCCGCCCGTCCTGGTCAACTTGCTTCTTTGCTTCGAGGGCCATCTGCGCTGCTTTGTCGTTGTTGGCGATGGCATCTTTTAGGATACCTTCACAAGTCCCTAGGCCCTACTTGTAGCCGGAAGACCTGCCATTTTAGGGTTCCTGGTTATGGTTTATATACAGTTCCTTAAAGAGGTAGGTCTTTCGGGTCATAGGCCTATAACACCCAAAGCCTGATCCCGAACAGCCCAAAA
Organism: Symbiodinium sp. CCMP2456; assembly: GCA_905221635.1. Lineage (NCBI taxonomy): Eukaryota > Dinophyceae > Suessiales > Symbiodiniaceae > Symbiodinium > Symbiodinium sp. CCMP2456. The sequence continues at coordinate 21,689 of CAJNDV010006736.1, read as the reverse complement.
AACCTAAACCATAAACCGTAAACCCTGAAACCCTAAACAAAAACCCAAAACCCAAGAACCCAAAACCCCAAACCCTAAACCCAAAGCCCTAAACCGCAAACCCCAAACCCCAAAACCCAAAACCCAAGAACCCAAAACCCCAAAACCCTAAACCAAAATCCCAAACCCTAAAACCCGAAACCCCAAAACCCAAAACCGTAGAACCCAAAACCCCAAAACCCTAAAGCCAAAACCCTAAACCCAAAACCCAAAACCCCAAACCCAGAATGTAGGAAACCTCCTCTGGAGTCTTCCTACCCATAGGCCCTAAAGTCGTTCCTTTCTGGGGTTCATCTATAGAATCTTATAAGTTTCAAGGTAACCCTCAATCAAAAGGAACGACTATGGGGCCTATGGGTAGACGTTAGGATGCCCTCGTTGTCTCCTTCGACAGGAGGCCCCTGTTTGGCATGCGCTTTTAAGGTGAGGGGGACTGTGGGTTTCGGGTTTAGGGTTTTGGGGTCTTGGGTTTAGGGTTTAGGGGTTTTGGGATTTAGGGTTTAGGGTTTTGGGTTTCGGGTTTAGGGTCTAGGGTTTAGGTGAGGATCATGGGGCTTAGTAAGTAAGGTTATAAGTATTAGGGTTTAGGGAATTTGGACGTCCACCAGGTCCTTTCCAAATGCAGCCGTTCAAAAAAAAATATTGAAAAAGAACGCACCCTAACATAGACCGTTAATAGCACTGTATGATTAGCACTCAATTAAGTCAATTAAGATACCCGGTATGTTATGCTGCAGCGTTTGTCTTCGAAAGCTTTGGATCCCCGCTAGTTTTCTGTGGGCGGCAGCTACGGCCGTATTACCGCTGCGAAAAGCACAGCAATTGTTTCTTCTGCAAAGGCAGTTCCGAAACCCAATTCGAATCATCAAGGCCCCTATCGTATATAAACCAGAGCCCGGGGACCGCTTCGTACATACACGGCTTGAAACTGAGGGCTTACTAACTTAGGGCACCGCAAGTGATTCTGCCCAGGCACCGACGTTCTGATTGCGCACCTTCCTTTCCATGCGAGCGAGGTTCAAGCTTCTACGGGTTTTCGAAGGAAGCTTAGATTTTATTTTTTTGTTAACAAAGTGGCTAAACATACATCTTTGAACTTGATGCCCCGCCCTCAAAGCAGTAAGTTCCGGTGTAGTCCTCAAGGTTCCGTGGCTCAAATACAAGAACTCTGGAGACTGTTTATCCGAATGGCTCCGCCCGGGCAAAGTCAGCAGCTGAAGTCAACTTGCCATGTCCTTCTGTCCCTGGATAAGAACGACAAGAATACAATAGCACGAACGTAAACTGGTGAGAACAAGAAAAGTCATAACAACAACCGAACTTGATAACAACAACAAGAACAACAGTACGATAAAACTGTTAATCATCAGACAGGAGTACCAAAAAGTAAAACTAGCAGTTCTAATAGTAGAAGTAATGATACCAAAAAATGGTGCTACTAGTCACAATTAAAGAAAACAGTGTAATAGTAAACGCAGTACCGAACGTAGTCATAGCACTGAGGATAACAACAGTAGCAGTAGTAGTAGCAGCAGCAGTAGCAGCAGCAGCAGCAGAAGCAGTAGAGGCAGTGGTAGTGGTAGTGCTAGTAGTAGCAGTAGTAGTAGTAGTCGTCGTCGTAGTAGTAGTAGTCGTCGTCGTCGTCGTCGTCGTCGTCGTCGTGGTAGTGGTGGTAGTAGTAGTGGTAATAGTATAGTAGTAGTAGTAGTAGTAGTAGTAGTAGTAGCAGCAGCAGCAGCAGCAGCAGTAGTAGTAGTAGTAGTAGTAGTAGTAGTAGTAGTACGCGCGTAGGGCGTATTTGACGCTGCGTCGTCGTCT
>CAJNDV010006736.1:4324-19732 GCA_905221635.1 Symbiodinium sp. CCMP2456 | reverse complement strand
TATGACCTACGCTCCTAGTAGTAGTAGTAACAATAACACTGTTGCCCTTATCAATAACAATTATTCACCAACAGTAAAAGTAATCATCAGAAGAAGCATGCGAATCGAGCTTCTGATCACGCTGCAACTTCTCGTCCGCGTCTTCCTGTGCCCATGCGGCTTCCTGCGCAAACGCGTGGTAATAGACAGTAGTAGGGCAGCGGTTAGGACGGTAGAATTTCGGGCTCCATGCTTTACACTTTGGGTTGTTTTCAACTTTTGCATTGTTCCTGCTACGCTGGATGCTGATTTGCACTATTGCAGCAGCTCACCTGGCCTACTCATCAAAAATCCAATATCGCGACTGATACCAAGACGGGTTCTCCTAGCACCATTGCTTCATCGACTGTTGTTGTATTTCATAAGCCCTTCGGGCTGACTTCGAGTTCAGACCCTGCACCCTGAACCCTACACCCTGACCCTACTGTAGGGGCCTTAATAATAAAAAGAACAGGGTTTTGAGGTATATTTTATTAGATTAATAATAAGGAGCATTTACAATGGTATGGGTAAGTATGTAGGCTTCTATATTACGATGTATGGTTCCGTTCGAAAATACCTTTTGTGCTCTCCGGTGCTCGCCGAAGCTAGGTTCGTGGGCGCCGTCTTTTCAAGCACTAAACGGTTTAGGGTTTAGGGTTTAGGGTTTATGCGAGCAAATCAAAATCAAGAAACCCACTTTATTTCCTTAAACAATTAAAGTTGAATTGGGATCGTCGTACGGGTTAAACTAGCTGAAGTCGACACGCCTCAGCCCCAAAACCCGAAGCCCACAACCACGCCTGGTGTCTGTTCAGCAACTTCGTTGTGCACGGACAGGGTTCAAGGCTTCTTTTTGCAGGTGCGGCCGTGGTTATAAGGTTTGGGGTTTGCAGCTGTGGGTTGTTTTAAGGAGTTCGTTCGATGGCCGCACCTCTAAATCTGAAGCCCAAGCCTAAACAAGCAATATGAAGCCTATGAAACCCTCAGTGGCCCTATAGACCCTGAAGTAGAAGCCTGAACGTTGGAACATCATTATCCTCGTGCCCTTAAGGTATGTATGAGGGATCCTGGTACGGATCCCCTAAGCCACCCAGAGAGCCCAATACCCTTTGATTAAGGAATATAATTTAAGTCATAATATGAAGCCCCTTATAGTTTATAAAAGGTATATCCCCTTAATTAAAGGGTACAGTATTGGGCTCTCTGGGCATGTTCCAACTTTCTGGGATTCGCCGTGATATAGGTGCCTTTATAGTTAAAGTACGGTTTTGGGGGCACATTATGGTAGAACTATAATAAGGCACCCCCCAAAATAGGATTGGCAATTATTTACTTGGAGTCCCAGGGGACTTAGTAAGCCGGTTATAAGTAGGCAACTCCAGATAGGGTACTTATAACTCTACTTATAACCTACTGACTAAGTCCCCTGAGCCTCCAAGTAGGCTCCTTTTTTCCTAAAGCCCTAAACCCTAAACCCTAAATCCTAAACCCTGAACCCTAAACCCTAAACCGATGAGATCCTCCTTCTCCTTCTCGACCTCGCGAGCGGAGTCCTTTGAGGTAACCCACAGGCAAGGACTTTGGGCTTAGGGTTTAGGGTTTGGGGGTTTAGGGTTTAGGGGTGGGGTTTAGGGGTTTAGGGTTTCGGTTTTGGTTTCGGGCTTAGGGGTTTAGGGCTTAAGGGTTTAGGGGTTTAGGGTTTAGGGTTTGGGCTTTGGTTTCGGGTTTAGGGTTTAGGGTTTAGTGCTTGGGCGTTGGTGTCGGGCTTAGGGATGAAGGCTTATAGGGATTAGGGATGAGTGTTTAGGGATGAGGACTTAGGGATTAGCGATGAGGGCTCAGGGATGAGGGTTTAGGAATGAGGGTTTAGGGTTTCAGGTTTAAGGATTAGGGAGGGGGGTTTCGGGTTCAGGGATGAGGGTTTCGGGTTTAAAGTTTAGGGTTTAGGGCTCTCCGAAACCCTGAACTGCAGGTTTTCCCACGAGGGCTGCAGGGGCTTCGGCTGCGCTGCTTAATATACGGACCTTAAATCATTAGAATAGGGTTTTGGGGTCCGCTGTACTATGATTATCATAAAACGACCCCCCCCCAAAAAAAAAAATGTAATTTTTTTAGGCCCCTACATTACGCGCAACCCCCAAACCCTAGAGTGTTTGCAATTGTTGAAACCGGGCTTTCTGGCTGCCGCAGCACGACCCTCCGAGTTTTCCCAAACCCGCAAAGCCCTAAAACCCCAAACGTCCAAAACCCTAAGTCCTAAACCGGTTTTTACACATGCTTGATTGGAGCTCGCCCAGCCCTAAACCCCAAACCCTAAACCCTAAACCCCAACACCCAAAGCCCCCGTTGTTTCTGAAGGGCCCGTTCGGAACCATCCGGCGGAAGAATTGCTCAGGGACGGGGTCGGGGTTTGGGGTCGAGTGTAAGGTTAGGGTTTGGGTTTAGGGTTTAGGGGCGCTAGTTTTCATGAAAGGGTGTTTTGGGAGATATATCATAACTCAAGCAGTTCTATAACTGCCATAAGGACTTATACTCCTGGTTCTTGAGGCATCTAGCTCTCGCGCCGGGTTTTGCTTCAGCTTTGCGGGCTTCCTCACCAGCAATAGAGAGTGGTTGAGGGTTTAGGGATCAGGGTTTACGGCGTACGAAAACTGGGAGAAAGTCTCTTGGGCGCTGTAAGTCAGAGGGGCAGCCAATTCTTCAAGAGCCCATTGCGGGAAGCCATGGGACCATGTACTTATCAATCGCTAGGTCACCCCAGACCCTAAGCCCAGACCATAATTTCGAGAACTACCCATATCCCTATTCCCTAAACCCACACTAAAATCCTAATCCCTAAACCCGAAACTAAAAACTAAACCCGAATGTCTCTTCACCTTCCCCTAAACCCTAAACCCCAAACCCGGAACCCTAAACCCTAAACCCCTTAACCCAACCCTAAACCCCAAGCCCCAGACGGAGAGGCCGGCGAACTCCTTCTGCTTGCTCCGGAGGCTTGCCTGAGCCTCCCGGAGTTCCGACCGTTTGTGGGTTTGGGGTTCAGGGATTAAGGTTTAAGGGTTCAGGGTTTAGGGGTTAGGGTTTAGGATTTAGGGATTAGGTTTTAGAGTTTAGGGATTAGGGGTTTAGGGTTTAGCCGGGTTAAGGGTATGTATTGGGTACTGCTCCGATGAAGTAACAGTCTATAAGAGGGCTACTATTAAGGGCCTTATATATCTACCTTATGCAAGTGTTACTGAGTGGTGGGCGCATCGCAGAATTTGGGGCTCAAGGTAGTTTGTCAGGTGGTTAGAGATGGTCCTATGTATTTGCTTCAAGCTTGTCGTTGGATAGCAAGAAAAGCCCTCATATCCAGCAAACTTGTACCTGGTAGGTTCTTATAAGGTCCTTTAGTCATACATGGGATGCCCCCGACCTCTCTTCTCATTCTCCCCTAAACCCTAAAAACTAACATTGTGCGGCTGAGTTCTTGCCACGAGCTTCGGATCACAGCGCCAGCTTCACCACTTGTTCCACACGTCTTGTACTCGAACGGAAATCGCTGGGTTATTTTCAATCACGAACACCGGTGTCGAGGGCTTCATGTAAGGGCCATAGCATTTCGAACAGGGTTTCGGTGGGTATCTAGACTGCAAAAACCTGTGTATAGTGTATATATACACACTTTTTCCCTCTATATATATATATATATATATGTGTGTGTGTGTGTATATATATATATACACAAAAAATGATATGTATGAACCTTGAGGAATGACGTTGGCAGCTTTCCCTTGCTTCGACTTAGGGCCCTTCATCTCCCATTTTAGGGTCCCTTCTTGTTTGAACTTAAGCCGCCACGTGCTGAAGGAGGTAGTGCCTTCGAGGGGCTGTATCAACAAATTCGGTGGGAGAGCCCAGGCCTTGAGATAAACTCTCATGCTCAGACTGAGCCACAAGTGGTTCCAGATTTCGGAGCGTTTTTCGGTTTCAAGACTGCACACTGTAGGTATACTGGAGAAATGTGAGGAAGATGATTACAACAGTACTTATTCACGATGGTTACTACTTCTCAGCAAAGAACTTCAAGGAACCCGAACACCAAGAAAAAATGTTACTGATTCATCCAACCCCTATATTGCTAAATTGCTTTGTGCGAAACATCTGAGGGCTCCCTGGATCTGGAGGCGGAAGCCCAAGGAGACTGGCAGCAAATATACCAAACCCTATCATAGGCTCCCATTTTTTGAACCCAGACCCTAAACCCTAAACCCTAAACCCTAAACCCTAAACCGTTGAACCCAGACTCTGCCAATCAGCTGAGAAGCAGCATACGCTCCCCTAAACCTCAAACCCTCGAGTTGGTGATGTAACCTGCTAGCTGCTCAGAAGTCTACTGGGAGCCTGCTGGGTCTGAATGCAGAAGGGTGTAGGGTTTCGGGTCTAGGGTGCAGAAGAAGAGTTCTATGAACTCAGAACCCTGAGAAGGACCGCCGTTATTTTTGATTGGAATTTGCAGAGCAGTGTCTGCGGACTAAACCCTAAACCCTAAAATAAGGTCAGAGATTCCAGACTCACACCAGCAAGCCGTCATACAGTGCCCCACCACCCTAACACAGCCCCTGAACCCCTCTTGGGTTTAGGGTTTAGGGTTGTTAATGTTCAAGTTCCTCGCTGCGCCCAAAATCGCGTGACGCACCGAGTCAATTGCATGGGCCTTCGCAATCTTGCGTTCCTCTGCTTTGGCTTTCGCTTCCTGCGCAAGGTGTGCAAACAAAATCCCCGCTTTGCGCACTCAACCTCCCGAATTTGGGACCGACATCAGATAAACGAAGGCTGCATGCGTCCTTGATTGAAGAACATATAGTATAGTGAATCGAAAGAAGTGAAAACATTGCTTCAGCTGCACACTGCACACCGTGTAACCTTGGTACCCTAAACGTGCGCAAGGGCCACAAGCTTCGAACACACCTTTTGCAACTGGCTTCCAACGTCGTCATGCCTTTCAAAATGCCTAAACCCTATAAACCCCTGCCGGTAAGCCTCGCAAAAAGAAACCGCATTTTCGAGGATCTTCAAGCAATGAGCACCCGAAAATGTGTGTTTTCTTTGCGTGTCGCTTTGTTGGCATCTCGTCTGGCTAGGACGAACCTACGATGCAGGGTCAAGTATGTGGCACCACGATCATGGAACTCGGCACTTGGTTTTACCATTTTTCCCTCTCGCACCATTTAGGGCTTACTGTAGGGTTTGAGGTTTAGTTGCGGTTTACGGATGTGTATTGTGCAGGATTAAAGCCTCAACCCTACCAAACCCTGAAGCACCGAACTCAACACATGCGCGCTTAGCAACTGGAGAAGTTCAAGCCTCAACCCAGGCTTCAGTACAGCGTGACTCGCAGTATGGCTATGCATCAGGATTTACCTGAACCTACTTGGAGGTTCATGGGACTTAGTAAGTACAGATACAAGTACCTTGACCAGGGTTATAAAGAAGTATAAGTATAGTTACCTTATTTATAACCTAAGTTACGAAGTCCCACGAACCTTTAAGTACTAGCATATCAGAGAAGGCTTTGGGAGTTTGTGCAACTCTAGCAACTGAACATACCTAAACCGTAGTCAGTGTGTCCGTAAGTTTCTTCTCAGTTGCGGCCGCCGCCAACTCTTTCTGTGCCTCCAAAGCAGTCGAATGCAGTGGGTTCGGCCACATCAGGACATGGAATCCGAAAATATGCTAGCATAGATCACCGATACCTACCCTGCTGTTGTGATCAAAGAGCGTGTCTTGCAGGCGACACCACAGAGCTGTCTAAACTAAACCCTGAAAAAAACCCAAACGTCCGCGTAAATCGATGGAGCGCAACACTTAGAGTGATGAGGGATTGTCTGGGTTGAAACCCTAAACCCTAAACCCAGGGTTATAGGTTCTAGTGTTTCAGGCCTCTGGAAGCATTTCGACTCTCACTCTCGCACACGGCAGGCAAGGCTCCACTTAGGCATGTAATATAGGGGCTTTAATAATTAGAACAAGGTTTTGGGGGTTCCTTCATAGGGTTCCTAAAGGGCTACTATAAGGGTTTAGGGTGTAGGGGCCTTAATAAATAGAATAGGTTTTTGGGGAAAGTTGTACAACGATTCTGATGAGGAGCCCCCAGAATAGTCTTGGTAATTATTTCAGCCCGTATAATCGGGTTTAGGGCTAGTACATGACATGGGGGGAAACGAAACCATCTTGGGGGCGGTTAGAATATTCAGGGTGCCATTTCTACGGGTCATTTGACGAAGGCTGGCACCATGGGGTCTACTAACAATTATTACTCTACTCTTAGAAGGTAGATGCTTGTGATCTGTTTTTGGCAAACCAATGCACAAATTACGTCTTCCTTTCCCTTTGACGGGAGACTCACAGGCGTGTCTTTTCGAAGCCTGCTGCATGTCCGATCTTGGCCTCCCGTCTTCCCGCTTCTTCTTCGCGAGAACACAGTTTACCATAGGGGCCTTCGTTTCTGGTGGTGTATTGTAGTAATAAGAATCTAACGCAGTAAGGAGTTCTAAAGAATAATAATGATGTCGAAAATGCTGACACAATGACAGCGCTTATGATATTGCTGCTTGTCAGAGATTTACGGGCCAAGGTCTCAAGCTTCAGGCTGTTGAAACTACAGTCCAAGATTTCAAGCATTTAGGGTTCAGGGCTGTGGGGGGTTTCAGGGCTTAGGATTTCGGCTTTGAGGTTTCGGGGCCTGGGGTCTACGGTTTACCTCGAGGGCTCTTCGAGTCCAGGTTTGTGCTTCGGAACCCAAAACCCTAAACCCTACACCCAAGCTTACCCTAAACCCTAAACCCTAAACCCTAAACCCTACACCCAAGCTTAAACCCTGGCTCCTTTAGAGGACCACGGTTTCAATTCTGCTTTTCAGATGTTGCATGTTTGGGTTCCGGGCTTGTTCGTGATGTTTAGGGGCTATAATGATTGGAACGGTGCTTTGGGGTATGTTATCCTGTGATTATCATAAGGAACCGAAGGGATACTATTGATAATTATTCCGGCTCCTAGATTAGGTGGCCCGACACACGGATCTCGCAATCCAGCTGGCGAGCTCGAAGCTTGAAGCCGCAAACATGGAGAGCACCGGCAGGCAACATACATCTGAACACCAAAAACCCAGGACCCTAAACCCTGAAAAACCCATTTCTTTCAGCAAGTAAAGAAGGAAATCAGCATCGGGATACCGGTTGAAGCACGTCTGGAGATGCCAAAGTCCATGGGGGCGATGCACCAAAGCCTCTACAATACTGCGGTGTTCTGAAGCACCCTTCCTTAGACCCCAAACTAGGTCCGCTAATCACGTCCTGCTTACACTGTAATATAATTTCAACGAGAAATAAAAGGGGCAAGAATCATCTGCTTCTGCAGGGTGTTTGGCACTCACAAGGTGTGCAGCAATACTGGGTGCACCCACTCAATCGGTTCAGTGAGCAAGAAAGGCTGTCAGGGTCTTTATGGTTTTTGGGTTTGGGGTTTTGCGGTCTGTAGGGTTTCGAACTTTCAAACCCTGCAAACCCTTTTAAAGCCCCTACAAAGCCCTGTGAAAAGCCCAAGACTCTCTTCTTCAACAACCAGGCCCAAAAAAGTTCAAACTTTTTAGGATAGACCCAATAGATAAGCCCAAAAAGTTTAAAGTTCTCCTATTGGCTTTCTAAGAAGAACAAAAGCCGTCTACCAGTGGCGCATCCATCCTTCAGAGGATTGCGGCTTCTCCTTCTCAAAATATTGTAAAATAGTCGCAGACAGATTCCTTCAAACCATCGAAACCCCTCAAACCCTAAACCTCATAAGCTCAAACCCTAGACCCTAAGCCATCTGAACCCTAAGCTCTTATCCCAAGTTGAGCTCAAAACCTTAGCATCAAAATAGCCCGAAAGCCTTATATAACAGGGTGATTGGGCCCAAAAGCCTTAAAATATGAGTCCATTGAGGATAAGGGAAAACCCATGAGCTCTCAACCCTCACCTCTCGAAGCTCTCCGGACGTCAGCATAGCAACAGGTTTAGTTGGTTATAAGAATTTAGGGCTTTGGGCTTAGAGGGCTTAGGGTTTATGCTTTCAGAGCTTTAGGGTTATGTAGGGTTTATAGAGTTTTGGGTTTTAGGATGAAGCGTGTTATCGTTTCGGGTTTCGGGCTCTAGGCTCTTGGTGTGTCGGCGGTGTCGGGACTAAGCATAGGGCTTCAAGGCGTTAGGGTTTAGGGTTTAGGGTTTAGGGTGGTCGACCTTCCCCGCTTGGTGCGCAGGGTGAAGCATCGGGCGGTATGCATCCCTAAACCCTAAGCCCTAACCCTATACATATACTTACATATGTATACACCTCTCTGTAAGACCGTATAACCCTAAGAGTTCAGGGCCCTATAGGGCCATAAATTCGGCTCTGCGGCTTTAGAGCGGCTTCAGCGGAGTCAGGGTTTGGAGTTTGGGGTACACAGGGGAGGTGCTAAAGGATACAAACTGTGGAGGCGATGGAAGCAAGACTTCACAGTTTAGGGTTTGTAGGGCTTAGGGTTCACAATGATGACCACTCTGACCGTTTCGGGAAAAGACAACATTCATGACGAGGAGAAGTACATTGACTAGATAGTGCTCCTGGCGCATCATGGCCACACAGACTCGGAAACAACGAGGTAACGGCCAATGCTGGAATCACTTGCTCAGCTTAAAAAAACCAATGCCAATTTAGAATACTTAATGGCTTTAAATGGTCAACCTTCCCAAAAGCAAATGCATCTTGATGAGGAAGTTTCCAGTCAGCAAACAGCGATGCAGCGAAGGATGGGTGGGAGAGATGGCATTTTCGAAACTGCCATCCTAACAATCAGCTTTCGGTGAGAACCTGTTGTTTTTGCTGCCGCTTTGAACATGTTGTCATACTGGGTCATGTTGGCGTAATTCGGAACATCTACATACATAGATGCCCCCCAAAAAGAACAAATAAACAAGCAATAACATGTCGACTCATATAAACAAACACGTATGTATATATATATATATATACATATATATATATATATACATATATATATATATATATGTATGTATACACACACCTATCTTTCCACATCGCTCTCTCTCTCTCTCTGTGCACGCACTCCGTCTACCCTGAAACCTTCAGCTGCCTGTGTCAATGGGATTAGTTTGGAGGGTCTGTCTGGTCTCCCCTGTGCATCGCGCAGCCTGATATCACAGAGCGCGTCAGCACAGGATGTGGGAGTGGCTGATCAAAAAATGCTGAAGGGATAAGGCTTTAGAGTTCTGAACCATGGGAAAAGGTTCCAACGCCACAGGCTGACGTATGCAAATGCCGGGTTGAAACTGATACTGAGAGGTTTCCGGGTTGAGAATAAGGGAGGCTATCAACAGACCATTGCTGCAGCCGGTCTCTTTAACCACCAAAGAACAAACGGAGAATTGTCAAAATCATGGTCTCTTTAGGGAACGCTAAAGGTTCTACATTCTACTCTTGATACGGCCCTTTTCATAATTTAGGGACTCAAAAGAGTAACCCTAATTCGGAGAACCATACGAATAGGACAAGCAGAGAGTCAAAGCTGGTTCCGAAGGCGACGAACGCCTAAATCTACCAGGGCCATGAAGCCCTAATACCTCTTTAGTCTAAGGGTTTAGGGTTTAGGGTTTTGGGGTTCGGGGTTTGGGGTTTAGGGTCTATAAGTCCTAAAACTGTGAGCCCTGCAATTCCCTGAACCGTATCAAATATAGTCTACGGGTTTAGGGCTTAGGGGTTCTGGGGTATAGGGTCCATAAGTCCTAAAACTCTGAACCGGGCACTTCCCTGAACCGTATATACCATAATTCTACCCGGTCTGCCCGTTTAGCCTTCCATTCATTCCCCCCAACCCCAGCCCTAAACCCTAATCCCTCAAACCTAAACCCTAAACCCTAGACCCTAAACCCTGAACCGTGGACCCCGAACACAAGTCTCCGACTTGAGGATTTTAGGGTTCAAGGTCTTCGCGACTGAGGCTTGTAGGGTTCAGGTTTCAAATTATAGAGCTTAGGTTTTTTGGGGTTGCAGATGGGGTTCTCAAGAATTAAAGCGGTTAGGGTTCCTTCATATAATTAGCTCGTATCATGGACCCCCAAACTTTTGGCCCGAAACCCTGTTCTAGCTATAAAGTTAAGGCCCCTAAGTTGGGGTAAGGAAGCCTCACGTCAACACGTGTCAAAATCAGACGCCGATCCAAAACACCCGAAAACCCAAGCACAACAACGACAGTATTGGATTGGCGTCATAATTAGAGCAGGGCTTGGGGCGACACTCAAGCATTACATATTTATTTACACGGAACCCGAAGGACACATGTTACTGATCATTTCGACCCTCATACTACATTCTCAGAGACCGGGCACTGTAGCCTGGCGCTAGCCTGGCAGAAGTGACATCCGAAGACATCCAAGTGAGCCTAGTCCTACGAACGAAAGACATTCTCTTCGATTTCAGCTTCGCTTGGAAGAGACGACTTTAAGGCCTCCAGGGTATACTACCCTACCACGATTGTATCACCATTTCTGCGGGCCCTGTTGTGGATGGTGAAAGTAATTGACGCTGCATGGTTTGAAGGTGTCAAGATTTCGAGATTTCGGCTCCTTAACTAACCTGAACCTTGGAACTTCCAACCCTAAACCCGAAAAGCCTAAACCAAATGGCCTCGACGCATGGGATATGCCCCATGGAACAACTGGCTATCGCCAGAGAGGGGAGGGGCTCGGGTCCGAGCCTTAAAGCACCTCGTGCTGTTGAGCTTGCGGGTTTAGGGTTTAGGGTTTTAGGGTTTAGGGTTTAGGGTTTAGGGTTTTAGGGTTTAGGGTTTAGGGTTTAGGGCTTTAGGGTTTTAGGGGGTTTAGGGGTTTAGGGTTTAGGAGGCCGCAGGCTACCACGGTTTGGGGTTTCGGGTTGGGGGCTTACGACTTGGGTTTAGGATTTGGGGTATACCGGACCGGAACCCAGCAATTTAGGGTTCTTTTTGTGATTCGCTACTAAAAGTCCTGAGAAAGGTAAGTTATTTGGGGTATAGGCTTTAACCCTAAACCTAAACTTTTCCAGGCAGCCTGCTACTTTCAGCGTTCAGAGCTTCAGTGATCCAGGTGAGGCCAATGGAAACTTTGAGCGGGCACTCACCATCAGTAATAATAGTAATAATGATAATATCAGTAATAAGCGTATCAATAGTAAGAATAGTAATGATAGTAATGCGGATATTCATAATCGAATTAACAATCGTGATAATCGTCATGATAGTAATCGTAGTGCTAACTAAATAAGATAGCCGTGATGGTGATAATGTCTGCTGTTTGTTTCTTGCCCATCCAGTTCCATGATACAACAGAGCCGAATCCGATCAGCTGACGGAAGCTACCGGGAAGGGTCCTTTCTAAGACCCATGGCCTAGCGTAGGAAAGCTGAGACGTGGGTAATATTAAATAGGATCCGAGCATCTCAACTACAATATCCGCCCACGTTTAGAGAACATTATTTCGGCCGGGTGTGGGTCTGGAAGAATACTTTCAGTTACAGCAGGATTTCGCATTAGATAAAGGTACCATATTTCAGGAAAACTATGTCGGGGAGCTTCAAGACTTTACTTGCTGCTTCAATGAAGAAGCAAGGCTGCTTTCCGAAGCAGGCCTTGCCTTTCGGCAGAGGCAAAGGCTGCCTGTAAACCCGAGGCCCTAAACCCCAAACCCTTCCGGAGAAAAGCTTTTTTTCCGGAGCCAAGCTTTTTCTAAAAGTTGAGGCCCTTCATGAAGCAAAGTTTTCGGCAGCCCGAACCAAATTTATAAATGGGACCACATTCATAGGCAAGCCTCCGTGCCGGGCCCGGATGGAGATTCAATGCATTGCTATTCCGTAAACCCTAAACCCTAAACCCGTAATCGAGCCCAAGGAGCCGGGATGAGCCAACAGAGATGATCTGTTACATTTATGGCCGTTCCCGCGATCCTTGTTCTGGAGGGAGAGGGGCGGGGGCCGCCCTAAAACTTGGATGCTCGGATAAAACCCTAAACCCTAAACCCTATAAAAAAGGGACCCCAAAAGGAAGGAATACCGGAATACCATTAGGGCGGGGCGAAAGGGCAGCTACGAGGCGCACGTTGCTCCGCTCAGCGGCTCCAACCCGACTTAGCTCAACAGCGTCTAGGTCCAGCTCAAAATCCACACTGTACAAAGTATGAGCGCCAGAGCGTCTGGCAAGAACCCGTGCACTGACATTTCCGGTGTTATTTCTGGGTTCTATTGGGCTTGAAGGAAAGGTGGTGCCGGTTCTTGCCGCGCCTAGCATGACAAAACCACATGCACCGGGCATGCAGAAAATGCTCTCCGTCCAATGTTGTCCATCCCATCAACCCCTCAGCCCAAAACCCAAAAACCTTTTGAACGAGGTCTCTCTGAAGTGCCCCCCTGATTGAAGCCCTTGCAGATATCTCCAAACCAGAAGGACTGTTTGACATGCAAATGCCCAGAAGGAGCACGATGGACCTACTATAGAGGTTCCATGAGGGTTTCTCTGACAGGGGTTTAAGTCAGAATGGGTTGTAGACTTACAGAAGCGATACTATAAATACTAGGGGCTTATAGGACTCTTGTATGTAGGATTTAGGACCCAGATATCCCGAAGCCAAGGCAAACCGGGCAAACCCAGCGCCCCAAGCGTAACCCTGAGCCGTGGCTTTAGCGTCTATGGTGCTTGCAGGTTTGGTTTCGAGGGTGTTTGAGAACCCAGATCGTTAGCAGATCTTATGCGTCAACCGGCAACCTAGCATCGACATCCGCGCTTTCACGGTACATCACGGCACTAAAAACCCTAAACCCCAAGCCCTTTTTGCATCAGGACTTGTGCAATCGCCTGAACACTGACTTCCACAACCCTAAATCCTAGATCTTATACCGTTAGCAGACTGAGGCATGGTATTCCCATCACTAGGACAGCATGGGATGGACCTGAGATGCTTTGCTGCCGAGGCGGCTGCGGCTCGGACTCGCCGGTGCCTGGGTAATTCTCTACAATAGGGTCCCTTTTAGGTTTTAGAGTTTAAGCTGCCTTCATTTACAAAAAAAATGAGACTAATGTGGAGAAATGCCCTCATGCGTCCGAGTCTGTACATGATCGGGCCAGGGCCTCTGTATTTTTGGTTCCGTACTGCATCTCGGCTACAACACTCTGCACAGAGGGTCCATGTCCGACCGCGAAACCCTGAGCACCAAAAGCCCGTTTAGGGTTTGTAGGGTTTAAGGGTTTAAGGTTTTTAGGGTTTAGGGGTTTAATGTTTAAAGGCTTAGGGTTTATAGGGTTTAGGGGCTTAAGGTTTAAAGGCTTAGGGTTTCTGTCGTTCATTTGGGGCTCGCAGCCTTACTGGGCCTCAGACAATCGAAACTTAGAGCTTCGAGCTCAAGGACTGGCTTGGACACGAGAGTGGAGTTCAGGGAATAGACAGGACCTAAGCCGTACGAGTACTTGCTTCCGGGCTGATGTAGCCTTTGTGCTGCAGGCTTGCAAGCAAGAACGCCTGGTATCATCAGCCTAAACCCTTAACGGTAAGCCCTAGTTCCCAAACCCCAAACCCCAAGCCGTAGGAGTCTGCGGCTAGCCCGCCTGCAATCTCGACTGCGCGGAGCACGCGCTGTGCTGGCTGTGTCTGCCTTTCGGCGCAACACGAGACGCTCTTGCCAATTTGAATTCTCCGGCAGGATGGTTTCAAAGGTCATGCGCCGCCCACTGCCCGTTTGTTCCTCTTGTTGTTATAATTCTGAAGAGGACATGTCTTCGTAGCAAGATCTATCACTATCATACATGTACTGCTGCTGCCTCAGGTGGTGTCCACGCTCTGCACCATTGTATGACTATGAGTCTGCTACCGATGCTTACTGCTGCAACTGTTTAAAGTCTTACTAGTACTAGCATTAGAACTCCTCCTCCTCCTGCGGCTCATCACCACCATCACCATCAAAATCATCATTTCCTCCTCGTAATCCAAGGCTCTCGGTGTCTTGCTGTTGGCTACTGCTGGCACTATTGGCAGCTCGTCTTCCTGCTCTAAGCACAAAGCCCTGCACTCGAAACCCCAGGTCCTCAAGCCGGAACGGTATGACCCTTTTTACACAGGCTTGACCCCAAACCCTAAACGCTCAATAAATGTTTCTTCGTGAAGCATCATATGAAGGTCCTTAGGGATGAGAATAGGCTTATTTTCCGTGGTACATTGCGGTATAGTTAAAAGGAAACTGTATACCTGAAGTCATTAGTGGCTCTTCATACCCCTATGGATAATTCTCGAAATGAGGGCCCATTTTTAGATCCCAAATATCTACGGCACCCTTTTAAACAGGACCCAAAAGGGATCCTAACTTAGAGAACCCTAAACCCTAAACCCTAATTTAGAGAACTACCCCTAGAGTAGAGCGTGGAGCTTCTCCGACACGGCCAGGCCACTGCTTCCCCGATTGCTTGGGCTGCGTCCTGGAAGCGAGGGAGCCTGAACCCTAAAACCCTAGGCCCGAAACCAAAACCCAAAACCCTAACACCCTAAACCCGAAACGCAACACCCTAAACGCTAGACCCTAAACTCTAAACCCTAAGCCGCGGTTTAGGGTTGAGGGCTTCTAGGATGAATAGGGGCTGGAGGCTCCGGTTTGTGTGGTTTCGCTCTTAAGCAAGACTTCAAAACAATGTCATAATCCTAAGTTATGGCTTACGTGGGGTTTAGTTTAGGGTTTGGGGTGGAATCCTAAACCCGAACCCTAATTTAGGGTTCACGTAAG
Source organism: Symbiodinium sp. CCMP2456 (assembly GCA_905221635.1). Classification (NCBI taxonomy): domain Eukaryota; class Dinophyceae; order Suessiales; family Symbiodiniaceae; genus Symbiodinium; species Symbiodinium sp. CCMP2456. The sequence continues at coordinate 4,900 of CAJNDV010006736.1, read as the reverse complement.
GTTTAGGGTTCAGGGTTTAGTCCTAAGCTGGAAGCAAATTTGTTCCTAAACCTGGCACCCCAAACCCAAATCATGACTCACGACCGTCCCAGAAAGCCCTACACCCTAAACCCTAAACCCTAATCATGAATCACGACCGTCCCAGAAAAGCTTCGTCCTCCACTCGCCGCTGCAGCCTGCGATGACCTCCATGTTGAGGTCAGTCGGTCTTTCGCCTCCATGGTTTAGGGGTTTAGGGTTTTAGGGTTTAGGGTTTAGGGGTTTAGGGGTTTAGGGGTTTAGGAGGTCAGTCGGTCTTTCGCCTCCATGGGTGCGTGCAGTTGGAGGCTCGTGGGTAGAAGTTATGAAGGGTTTAGGGTTTAGGGTTTAGGGTATAACTTATAAATGGGGTTAAAAGTCCCCGATTATGGGTTGTACTTATAGTTGCCCTACTTAAAAATACTACAATGCCAACCACCCACAACCCCTGACTTGACGCTTCACCGTAAATGCCTTAAGCCTAAACTGATTCGCCACAAAACTCTTTAAAGTCCCGAAAGAAGCCCTAATATTGGAACCTGATTAAGAAACCCTGGG